>JAQFYE010001186.1:0-24983 GCA_034694305.1 Protaphorura glebata | reverse complement strand
ATTTGTGAAGCACCCTTAAGAGTAATTAACACCACATCCTCTCTCAAAACTTTAGGTAACTTAAATCTTTTTCTAAATTTTTCAAAAAATAACGAAATAGTTCCTCTAGCACCAATAAAAGTCCGAAGTTCCCTCTTAAAATTTTGAGACCGATGACCTCCTCCTTAACATGTATAACACGTAAATCATGTAACATTTACCAATATTTATGATTTTTAAAAAATTCGAAGAATGAGATTGGTTTTGAATGCTTTCATGTTCGAATTGCTTAGACGAAAATGTTGCCTTCTAAATTTTAGCGTGGTATTAGACGGTGTCATTGTCTCTTCGTCATGTTGGGAGGTTAGACTTTTCGGCAACTATGGTTGAATCACTGCCGTAAACAGGTCTAGCTTGGCTGTAGTTTTTTCCCACTACTAGTGGCGTGCTGCAAATGCGAAAGGAAATGCGCACACTCATGTACAAGTGTAAACTTTTACATTTAATTAAATCCGGAATGTCCCACCACCGGTCAATGTGATTGAGCGAACCGGAAAACAATTTGAAGTCGACGACAATTTTATGTAAAAAGTATATTCAAATCATTAATTAATTGTAATTAGTTATAATCTGAATCTGAATCTGAATCTGAATTGTAATTAGTCGTAACACGATTAAAATCGTCTCGCTATAATATTGGATAATATTGAGGATAAACACGTACAGGAAGTAAATCTAACGGTTAGAATCTCCATTCAATTCACAATTTGAAAATATATGGACCGATTTTTGCTTACACAGTTTCGATTTTCGATGTTCAATTCAATGCAATTTATTCAGAGGCAACACTCTAGACAAGACGGGTCATTCTGTAGGTTGCTTAATTAGACATAACTCACATAACTTAACAAAACCGCTAGAATTGAACTAATAACTTATAATTATCATACATAAATGTCTAATTTACTAAACTCAGTGCGTTAAATTGGTTTTGATTGGATGAAAAACTATCATCCGAATTTACCTTATCGACATCTTAAAATGACTGATGGAGATTCGATTGATTCTCATCCTGATTGACTCAATTTAATGTTAATTGCAATCTTAAACTCTAATGATATATAAAATTAGCACTGGGTTGTAGGTATGTAATGTGAGCGAGTTTCAATGACATTCCGAACATAAAATCATCTGTCTTGCTAACTTTGTGTGAAATTGTTCGTGAAGTTCGCAACCAACACTGCAGAGTTCGATCGACCTCCAAATACTGACAAGTTCACATTGACAATGTTCAACTGTCATTCAAAATTAGAAGGATGAATGTGCTGCTCTTATGAATAAATTAATGTCATTATTGAATGGCAAATGTCAGACTTAGGATTCGACTGACACGTCTTAGATTTCATTCACATGTGCAAAACACTAGAGCGCTACATTATAACTCTGTATTCATAGTTACCTTTTGGAATAACTACGAAACCTGTCTCGGGCGACCAACTTAATGCGGTCGTGTGAGAAACCGATTCTCGCAGAGGGCAGTTTGACTGTAAAATGAATGTGGCCAGTCAATGAAGAAAAAGACAGTACCTCAAAAGCCTCCTTAAATCAACAACCGTGTACACTTCTTGCTCGAGGGATCAAATCCTTGCTGTAGCAAAGTATTCTGTCTTTTAATAATACGATCCTCTGACGTCAGAAAAATAACAAGTACTTGCGACTGACGCGTCAGTTCATTGACCTCAGGGTGTTACAATAGTAACACCCTAGTGTAAAAGTATTACAATATGTCCATCGAATGGCCGTCAGCAAACATATTATGTGAGACTCGCAGTGCCAAAATAAGAAATCAGTTGCTCTCTCTCATCTCTCTTCTTTGTTCAGTCTGGTAGATATAATTTGTAAAATATTTGTAAATAATATTCGTCATAAAATGCAGAATGATTTAACCAAAGCGGAAGAATTATTCAATTATAAAGAAAACAAGAAATTTCGACAAACATCGATTCGGACAAATTATATTTTTATGAAATTCAATTGTAAATCACCCAAAAATGTTGGGAACACCCTATTGACTATTTTTTTTGCAAATTCGCATGATAACTTTATGAGTGTTGATTTTTCAGTGACGTCTGAGGATCCTACTATTAAGAAATGGACATTAGTCGCGTGGCACGAAGACGAAAGAACGGCTACGAACGTACGAAAAGCGATGTAACAAAACAAACGAGAAGTCTTTCTTAGCAATTGAGCGCGAATCATAATGGCCTGTCACTAAAGCGGGACCGAATGACTGACAAAGGACATGTATCTGATCACGTGACCTGATAACCCGGTCGCCTGGCTAAGGTGGTCATGTAAACAGGTTTCGTTGTATTAAAGTTAAAAAAATGCAGATCGAGTAATGCAATTACTTGTTCTGTGATGAAAGACCAGGTTTCCTACTTTACCCACGTTTTCTCCATTATTAAGTTAAACACGACTCGACTCACAAAAAAGCTAGCTACCGGGTTACATGTTTGCTCAGTTTCTTGATGATAGACGATAGAGACGTAAAAATGTGTGCTTTCGGCTGTCTAACAAGGTTCACGTCAAGTAAACAATTGAATCAATTAGTCAAACTGAGGGTGCTTTATTTGGGCATACAACTCATTCAATTCACTCTCATTATCCTTTCTATTCATTTCATGTTTCGCTTCTATGATAGAACTTCTAACCAACCGAGTTCGCAGTTTACTCTTTACAATTTACCATTACGCGCAGAAAATAGGAAGGAAAATGTGTACTATTAACTACGACGACTACTAACTGGTACTGCGTTCGTGTTAACTCTTAAGTGCACTTGGCGTACATCAACAACAGATCCTAAAAGTTTGTTTAACATACTTTTATTTCATTATAGCTTCTTTTTCGTTCTATTTATATGGCAGGTTCGGCTGGACCACCCGTAGAAGAGGAAAAACCGCTAGATCCAGGTCAGTCTCATATTTCCTTATTTTGATGAATGAGTCATCGAATTAAAAAAAAAAAGGAAACCACCTTTCGTGTAAAACTCAGATCTTTCCACCAGTATTAGTCGCGAATACATTATGAAGGAAATCATCGACAGATAAAAAGAATTACCATATTACCGGGTGAATCATTACCACCTTTACACTGCGGTACTGTGCGAAAGTACCTAGTTTTTAAATGGTCCAAAATTCTGTCTGCATTCGTGTGTATCCTTTTGATTTATTGTTTACACATGGAGGTTGGTTTCCTTGTAAGATATTTGGCTTGCAACTGTCTTCCCAATTTTTTGACGTGGAGATACGTTGAGACATATTTTGATGAACCGAACTATGAGGTTCTTCCTTTCTATTAGTTTCTAAATTCTGACTCATTTGACGTAAATGCACGCAACTTGAAGTTTGGCAATCGAAACTTCAGTTGCTTGTCAATACTAGAAAAGGAAGAAAGTAACTTTCACCCTATACATGTTCTGTGCCTTCTTGGAAAGAAATAATTACTTTTCCAATTGCTTCGGCATTTCTTTGTTTCTCAAGTTAATCACATCTAATTAGTATCCTCTAAGGGTTTGCTTCGTACGAAAAAACACGCAGTCTTAATACGTCAGAATTAATTTCGGAACTTTCGTTAGAACAATTAAAAGAAGACTTTGACCTGACAAATTACGAGTTTCCAACTAAAATGGGCAGAACTTCTGAATTTACTTGGGATCGCCAATATTTAGCCTTAGGCGCATGTCCTGTGACACAGGTTGGCCTTACCACTTCGTTCTGCTGAGGGTATATTCCCTTAGCAAGCATGACTTGTTCGGATTAAAATCACTACCATCATTTGAAATACCAACATGTAGTAACCGAATTCAATCAAATTTTTTTCTGTGAATACAGATAGAGTTGAAGAATTTCTGAAAAGCAACCCAGAGTTTTTGGAAGGATTTGTATCAAAAAACGTAAACATGGAGACTTTAGAGAAATGGTTGGTGGACAGACACAAAATGGTGACGAGTCGACGACTAAGTCTCTCACAATGGAAGTTTGGGCGTGGGTCTGAAAAATATGCCATGCTCAAACGATTGGCTCTTCAATTGAATCGAAATCCTCCAGAGGGAAATGTTCTTTGGGAATTAGCACTTTGTATCTCCAGTGCTGTTTCAGCGTCTTCCTTTGTTCTCTACTTATTGGATAAAACGACAAATTCACTTCTCAGATTCTCTCCACTTCAGAGGTACAAAATAAAACAATTAGCTAATTCAGATTTAAGTACCTCTTCGGAGTTGTAAATTGACCGATTCAGATTTAGCCCAATTTGTCCAAAAATTGAAACAATTTCAAACCAACACGAATCAGACCACGTCTTATCAACTTTTCATATGTTGTTATACTTCAGTTACTATAATTGCTTTGAAACGGCATTCACTCAAATTTCTACCCGAAAAGTTCATTCCGCTTTCAAATATTAAAAATGAACAAAACATTGTTCCAAAACATACAACATTTTTTATACTCGTGTTATTATTACTTATCGGAGAAAAAGGGGCCGGAAAATTCTCGGAATCAGAGTGGGTCATCCCAAGTTTAGGTTTTCAGAAAATCAGTTATCTAACGTTTTGCAAAGAATTTAAGGTGGTCAGTAATTTCATCTATGTATTGTGCAAATCCAACGGGTCGCAAAATTTTTAAGTTAAAACGGAATCAACAGATCTTAAATTGAATTTACTAAACATATATTCCCAATTCCCGTAAGACTCACGGCGAGTAAGCATTAATCAAAACTAATAAATAGAATCTGAGATAAGAATATATCGAATCTCACTTTTAGACAGCCCATTAGTGGTGGTTGGTGGTGCTGTGAGTGAGAGTTTATTAAGTACCCTGTATACGCAGCATAGCAAGGTCAATACTACTCATCAAATATAAATTTACATTACACTTGATCGTTTTTTAAATTATTTTTAGCACGGAGGAATTTGAGAGGTTTCCTCTGGATGATTCCATAATAACAATGGCCACGTACGTGGCGAAACGACGAGAGCCGCAAAGAATGTCCCGACCTGAAGCCCTCGCAAGATTCAAGGACGGACTGGGTGACAAGAATGCCAATTTGGAGGGTTCTTTCTATGTTCTCTGTCATCCGATTATTCGGGCTGATTCTGAAGTTTCTGGGGTACTTAAGAAAAAGTCACTTAATTAGTCAAATTGGGTGCCCTCAGAATGATACGGATATCCGCGTTCACATTTTAGATTGTTAATTTTTCCCTGTGTGCAGTCGGCCTATCAAAAGTTTTAAGTTCTATCATTATTTTTACAGATCATAGAACTTCATCGTCAAGACGCAAATACAGCATTCTATGTTGAGGATGAAGAAATCGTTAACAGTTACTTGGTTTGGGGTGGAATTGCTCTTCATTATGCAGAATTAAACTCCGTTATGAACAAACAGAAAAAATTAAATGATTTCCTTCTCAGTGTTGTCCGGTAAATACTAATTCCCGGTGATTACCGTACGATTAGTCACATTGGTTTAGTTTAGGTCTGTAAAATCAGACAGACTATTTCTCCAATCGAGATCTAATTTTATTTTTTTGATTCAAAATCAATCATTCAGGTCAATATTTCAAGATATGGTCTCGATGGATGCTGTTATTAAAAAGGTCATGAATTTCGCTCAGAGACTAGTAGATGCCGATCGGGCTTCACTTTTCTTATTAGACAGTAAAACAAAGGAATTATATGCTCGGATTTTTGACATGGGTGGGGGTCAAGATCTTGTCATGAGTGGAAGTGATGTGGCATTAGATGGACCACCCAAGGAAATCAGGTCAGAGGTCATATGTTTAACAGGGTTGATTTTTTGGATCGTACAAAAATCGATGAGAGGACAAGTCGTTGATTGGACTCAAAACAACTACTACCAACTTTTACAGATTTCCGATTGGTACTGGTATAGCTGGTCAAGTGGCAGCAACCGGCGGAGTTCTTAATATTCCGGACGCTTATAAAGATGAACGATTTAATCGTGGAGTTGATCAATTGACTGGTTACGTTACAAAAAGCATTCTGTGTATGCCAGTCTTCATTCGCTCTACTGTAATTGGTGTCGTTCAAATGGTCAATAAAAAACATGGGTCATTCACTCTTGAGGATGAAGAGGCGTTCGAAACATTTGCAGTTTACTGCGGTCTAGGTAGGACTTTTTTGGAAATTCAATTACCATATTTCATTATTGGCATTTATTATTCTGAATTCTAATTAGCTCTCCACCATGCCAAATTATATGACAAAATCCGGCGGTCTGAACAAAAGTATAAAGTAGCCCTGGAAGTCCTCTCTTACCATAATACGTGTACGGATGAAGAATTTGAAAAAACAAGATTTGCTGGACTTCCGAAACAAGTTGTTGGATTGGATGAGTAAGTGAAGTTCATATTCAGGATGACCGACAATTAATCAGGATCGTAGTATTTTAATTACTTTAATAACAAATTATGTTAGTGTGACGGGGTAAAAATAATAACCGAATATAATAATACATGGCTCTAAATCCACCAAGGGCTTTAATTTTGGACAGGTCTGTCCATACAAATCCCATTTCGGGAATTTGGTAAACTGAATATTCGTAATTCGGCCACAAATTAGTTCTACTGCGTTCAGTATTCCCAAAAATGCACATCTGGGATCGTTTCTTACCAAATTCACACTGTTATTTGAGAATTTTTAGTGAACATCGATCAGACAAATGATTCATATTAATATTTTTTGACCAGATTAACCTATTTCAAGCATGGTAAATGAAACTAGTTCCTACATTATAAACCGTTCTGTAGAAATGGCACAAACCAACGCGTCACTACCCAGAATCATATTTACTTAAATTATTGGGATTTACTCTTCAGTTTGCTTTCTGTTGTTTCAGCTTTTATTTCAAGGCATCATCCGTGGAACCTTTACAAAAGGTTCACTATGCCGTTTTTATGTTCGTTGATCTCTTCGGATTAACTCGATTTGACCTGGACTCTTTGTACCGATTCACTCTGACCGTCAAGAAAAATTACCGTCAAGTTCCTTATCATAATTGGAGTCACGGTTTCACCGTCGCCAATTGTATGTATTCCATCCTGAAGAAAAGCAATGTGTTTCGCCCACTCGAAGTAAGTGTGTTCAATCAAAGATTCTCATCTCTTACTAGTTTTACTGGATGTACAGATTTGGCCGGAAATTTGCATTGAGCGACGTATTGACCTCATGAACAATACCAAAGGTCTGAATTGAAAAGGTCAACTTTCTTAGCGCACCTTGATACTTGTTATCTTGTCTAGTGTGACCAAGAACGATTTTTCGAGTTAGGACCTTCGCAAAAAGTTCGTGAGGACAATACCCGCATCGAGTATCCAGACAACCGCCAGATCATAGCAGATTCCTGAAGAAAATATTTGAAGCTATGTTCTGAATGATAGTATTTTTGTAAAATTCAGTGTTTATCCCTGTATATTGGAAGTCTATGTCATGATTTGGATCACCGAGGAAAAAACAATAAATTTATGCTCGAGACAGCTTCCCCATTGGCGTCCATTTACTCTACTTCTACAATGGAACATCATCATTTTAACCAGACGGTCACGATTCTTCAACAGGTGGTACTGTCGATTATTGGAAGTCGGTGTTGTGCTCACTGCATTATCATTGTACGATCAAATTATGATTGTTGGATTAATTTTTATTGGCAGGAGGGACACAACATATTTGCTAAATTGAGTTCAGAAGAATATAAGCAAGCTCTCGGAAATATTAAACATTGTATCCTGGCCACAGATTTGGCTCTATTTTTCTCAAACAAGGCCAGACTTGCACAACTTATTGAAAAAGAGGCTTTCTCATGGGGTGTATCGGATCACAGGTTAAATTCATATTAGAATTGACTTTTTCGGTGTTAACTTCCTGTTCCCGGTGAAATATAATATGAAGGTTTCATTGATAATATAAAATTATTTCTGCACTTGTCGAAAATTTCCTGAGATATTACTCGAGTGCGGGCAATTTCGCAATAGTTCAAAAGTTTCGGATATCTGCCGAAACTTTAAACACACAATGACTACCCGAATGTTTCACTGGGAATTTTACAGCTTTGCTGACAGGACTTTCCCTTTTGAGCAAGTTTTTAACATAAACTAAATGAAAATAATTTTGTCTTTCAGATTACTGGCCCAAGCAATTGCCATGACTGCTTCTGATCTGTGCGCAAGTTCAAAACCATGGGATATTCAAGTGGAAACTGTCAAAGTTATTTTTGAAGAATTTTACAATCAAGGGGATTTGGAGAAAAGGGCTGGTCGGGTACCAATTCCGATGATGGACCGTGACTTCATCCATGAACAACCGGCGAGTCAGGTCAGAGCTCATTAATAAGACAGTGTTCTCTATTACAAGAGCATCATTCCGGCAGTACTGACTAGGAATTTAGCATAATTTGTAACGAGTGTAACCTCTGAAGGATACTCTGACGACACATTTTCCATGAATTACAGGTTGGATTCATCAACGGGATTTGCATCCCATGCTACGAACTTCTCCATAAATTGATTCCTGAATCGTTACCGCTCCTGGATGGTTGTAAGGTCAACTTAGCTCGATGGAAAGTTATGGTTGAACAGCAAACGAAAGGAAAGCCTGAAAAAGCAGCCGGAGAGCCAAAGCGAACCAGTACTGACTCCTCAAAATCAAAATAATCTCATCCCCCTGACATAGAATGTTGGCATTTCGTAAAATAATAATAAATCGTGGTACTATTTCAAGCAAACAATACTTTTATTTTCAAAAAAAAAATTGAGAAATTGAGAAATAATGCATGTACTACATGTACATGTATATTAAGGATGCATAAGGAAATAACACTTTAATAGGAAATCAAATCAAATCAAAGTTCATTTATTGCCGTCTGAGCTCATCCAAGCGGTTTATGACGTCATCCAGTGGCATACTGTCCACCTCAGCAAGTTCCTCTGCAAGTGCCTCTTCTGCTTTCTTTATTATCAATTCTCTAAGAGTGGTTTTCAGATCCTATAAATGAGTTCATACGATTAATTATTACTCAGGCATTATCCAAGTTGAACAGCCGTATATATTTCACGACATTCCGTTCACCTCGGCAAATAAGTACCAAGTTTCTATTCATAAAATTCGCAAGAGAGGACAGACTATTGCACACAATAGGTCACTAACTTCAAAAATAAAATAAATCTTAAAAAATTTGTGTGAATCTACTTGAAATTAATTCATAGGGTGATCCTGAGCGGATATTCGATCGGTGCTCCACGGTTGTGGTTGACTGAGACGAATATTTGATTGACGAGGGTTACTGATCTGATTTTCATGAAAATTACGCGTACGTCGGAAGTATTGGTGAACGGGTAATAGGTACAGCCATGCTTTATAAATGTTGACCTCAGTCGACAAGCTCAATTCACCGATTAGAATGACCGGTGTCCTTCACGGAAAGTTACGGGCCGGCCAAATCGCACATTTATGTCAAAATAAATGTGAGAAAAGCACTACGCTGAATATTATAAATCCGATAAAAAATATTTTATGTCCGACTATTTTTTTCCCTATTGTCAGAAATAAAATATTTTCCAATCTCAAACTCCCAATACTTATACTAATATAATCAAATCTTTTATAAGATGTGCTTATGTTTATAATTGTCTTATGACAAGGAAATAAACCATTCTATTCTATTCTATTCTACAAAATTCTATAAATAATTAGAAACAAATTATTAATTACCGGTTCCAGCGTTACAATCGGAGTGAGTGGGGACATTATGTTCCCAAAATGGGCGTAGTGGTTAGGCGGCGGAGGGGGCAAGGCAGCAGGAGGCTTCGATGGACCAGGAAGTGATGGGGGTGGAACTGGCGGGTCGTTGTTCCTGAAAATAAAATAAACACAAGGGATTTTATAATTAAGTCGACACAAATTAATTACAGAAATTACAAGAGAGTACCCCACAAAATTAAGATACTTGTTACCGGGTATTTGTTAAATATAGAACCCCTGCAATGTACATCGTATTTTAAGGTTTATGATTTAAACTACAAAATAAACTAAGTTCATTTTAAGAATTTTACGGGACGATTGTTAGGGATTTCTTAGAATTTCTTAAAAGATTTGGAAAACAAACTGATTTAAGGTTTTGGGAAATTCTAAAGAAAGAAACAACGTTTGGGATACCGAACTATATGACATTAATACAGGAGTCTGACTGCTGGAAGATTTTATTTTACTTGTACGACGATTACTGCGAGGCATGCCATGGTAAGAAAAAAAATGAAGGGCAATATTTATCAGCGAACAAATTAAAATATTTGAATTAAATTATCTCACCGAAAATCCGTCTACCTAAGCTCTAACAATGCTTAAGTAAAATTCAAGTCTAGTCTGAAAGAAATGTGGTAGATAACGCAGGCGAGACTACTCTGGGACTCGGGAAAATTTGAGAAAAAAACTAGCATTTATTCAACATTCCTAAACCCCTCCTACGAGGGAAGCACCTGGCGTGTAACACTCCGTTTCTCCCCGAATCGGATTTGTTCAATACACTTACCCCGAAAGCTAATTCGTGTAAAGTGTCCCCTCCCACCAAAATTCGATTTCTTAAAAAATTGTGAAATTTTTGAAAAATAAAGTCGCCCAGAAATCAATACTTGTAATATTAATCGATATTATTTTCTGGGTCAAAATACATGCAAATATTAAACGTGATGAGGTTACCCATCTTCTAATTTATTATTACAAATATTATAACGGTTTTCCAAAAAAATAATTTCTACTTTTTAAAAAATGGTTCATCTTGAGATCAGTTTTGGGGCAAACTCTATTATCTCTGCTAAAATCTTGAGAACGAAGACTGATCTTTACACTTTATTCAAAAAGTTATTATTTTTTAAAAAAGCGAATTTTTAGTAGTGCGCCGGTATACTTCGGTTATATTAGTTTTCGGGGTAAGTACAATACAATAACAATAACAATCCGATTCGGGCAAAATCGGATTGTTACGTCCCGGGTACTTCCCTCGTTAGTCTTAATTTGTCCTGATGACCGTTGGACATTTTCGATTCATGTCCTCTTTACTAGAGCATGACCAACCTTTATGACATTCAGGCTTAATTTGGATGTCTAGGAATTACGGGTTCAGAGAAAGATATTGGAAGTCTCGTACGATGCACATGTACAGCGTATAGTCAGTGGAAAAAGTGGAACAAACTTCACATACCTTTATTTGAACTTTTCAATTAATTCTAAGAATTCCATTTCAAGGCCAGACCTTATTTCAATACAACTACGAATGCAATGTCATATTTTTAGTCAGGGTTCGCTAAAAATAATAATTTTGGGGGTGGTAGAGAAACTACTCGAGTTCAAACGACGTTGCGTTTTTTGTTATATAGTAAATTGATAAAAAAATAACGGATGAAATAATTGTGCATGAAAAGATTTATTTAAAAAATAATAGCAACTTACGTATTAAATATGGCTCTCTATACATTACACTCGTACTTCTATCGCGTTATCAAACACAGGTGTATTTCTTCGCATATGAAGTCTGAGGCACTTGGGACATTCACAAGTTCGAGGGTTAAAACATCGTAGATGAAAGCATGAAGAACATTTCGAACATCTGCTGACACGGTTAACTTGAAAAGGGAAAATGACATCGTTCCTTTTGCAGACTTCACAATGAAATCCAAGTTGATTACAAAGCTGTAAATAGGATTTGAATATTAATTAAATGTCAATTTTAGAAAAGTGTATCGAATAAGAATTTATGAAAATCCAAACCTCGCAGTTGAGAACATGACAGGCGGATTTATTGACGATGTCTTGGACCTTTATGGGAAGTCCTGTCATGAAACGTAATTGAATCAAATCTTCCAGGGAATAAAGATCCACATCCTTAGTATAATATGTTGGGAGCTTAACAAGTTCCTCGTACAATCTATTGGACAAAATCGAAAATTTAATTCCCGTCGCAGTCAACTTATTAAATACGGTTGGATTAGGACTTATCTGACCACTTACTCAGTAGCTGCTCGACAATTCTTCAAATATTCAGCTAAAAATCTGAGCTGAATACGACAATTACGGAAATTGTAAATTTTAGCTTTACGAGCAAAGTTTGGGTTAATTGCAGCTACATTGTAAACTGGATCTGACTGAAGGCTGTCTAGAAGAGTTGCACTGAAGTTTGAGACAGAGTATCTACACGGGAAGGAAAAGAATCACAGAATATTAATACCTGGTGAAACGAATAGTTGATAAACCAGTATCTTTTGAAAATTACTTACGGACTAAAATCCCATCGATGAAGAATCATTTGTGGAAGTCGAGCTTTTTTAAGTGTATGGCACCCAGTACAAAAATATCGTCCTAAATAATTACAGTAACGAAATGTTCCAGCATATTTTGGCTCCACTTTCATTCCACATCCGGCACATCGGTATTTCTGAGCTTCAATAAGGCTTTGTAAACTGCAAATAAGAATTGTATTTTAACCAGTTATGCCTACAATGTCCAATCTCTTAAAACTTTCTCAAACTCACTGGGGAGCTGGATGAATTGTAAAAATAATTTGTGGTCTAGGCGGGGCCCATTCGGTCGTCCCACGAAGGCGCATACTTTTGTCAAGACTATCTGTCTCACTCTCGCTAGTGCTATTCCAATTTTTTGGCATGGGTAAAAGAGCTTGTGGGGCATCCCGTTCGGTTACCATCCATTGGAGTTCACTGGCATCCACGTTTTTCAAATTAGAATTACGTAGAAGATTCAGTGCGACACTTTCTGCTGAGAACGATGATGAACCAATATCTTCGGATGATGATGAGATAGATTGACTTCCACTCGAAGTGACCTCTACAAATCAAATGGAACAAAAATGTCAAAATCAAGTTTCACTAATTAAGATTAGAATTACAGTCCCCCTCAAATCTCGTCGGGTCTTAATTCTTGAAACGAAATATCCGACGGATATTTGATCCTCTGAAATGTAACGCCGAAGCGCTCACCTGTTGTTGAGAAAACACTTTCACTCCGTCCATCTGACTCAAGTTTGGAATGGAATCGAGGTTTCTTTTTGATACGTGTCGGGGGCCGTCGAGGTTGCTGTCTCCAACTTTCAAATCTGAAATTGAGAATTAAATAGTAATTATATTCATCCCGTAGACAAAAAAATCGATCGAATTATTTTTTACGCTTTGAAATGCTTTAATAATCTATTGGAATTATTCATCAGTAATTACAAATTACGAAATAGCTTACTCAGACTCCTCAGTTTCGGTATACGCAGCTCCGCGTTGTCTTTGTTGTCGTGCATGAAACTTCTTCTGATTAAAGATTCGGTGTGAACTTTCCACAGTTTCTCCAAACATTGCTTCCATGTTCTCGAAATGAATTCTTTCCTTCAGATCTTCTGCTTTCTGTTTAACTTTAAGATTCTCAAACGCAGAAATGAGTGCCTAAACAAAATTTTAATCAAAATTTTAAACGAAATATTCAGACTACTCTTTGAGAACTGCAGTAAAACTGATATCGGAATTTATATGTTCATTTACCTCAGACACATTGAAATGTGCATTCTCACGATCAAGTTCAGGCATTGAATCAGAAAAGGTTGACAAAAACGAAGAGAGAGTTTGGCCCTTCTGTGGCATAGGAAAATTTCCAAGTGCGGCGGGTTGAACATATCCACCGGACTCCAGGAAAGATTTTGTGACAGGTTTGTGACTACGGCTGCCGATACTTTGAGAGGACTTTCGGAGGGTTTCCTGGATTCCGGCAGTCGAAACCTTCGGAAGTTCAGGTCTAGAGGGATTCTCAACTTGAGAAAAATCAGGTGATATCACAGGAGACCCATACGAGTACGAAAAGTCAGGAATTCGACTGACAGCATCTTCGTCAGGTACGCGGGTCGTCGCCGTTGTCGGAGAAGTATTATTGTCAATACTTTTTGTCAAAATTTTGTCAGATACCGGCGGAACGTTTAAAACCGTGGTTGAAGATAACGGACGCTTTGGTATGGGATGTGGCTGGGTGACCGTCATTACAGGGATTCCGCTTAGAGGCATATCAAAGGCAATCGGCAGTTTGAATCCAACCTAGACGAATAAAAAATATATGTAAGATCACAATGTTACTAAACCGTGGCATTTACAACCGAAAGCAATTGCTGACCGAGTAGGCCGGAATACTGCTCAAAAGGTCAAAGTTTCTGGATGAAAATGCAAACAAGCAGTGGAGAAAATCTTGGTAGTAAGTTTCATTTCGAATGAACGCCCATTCGTGGTAAAAATATTCTTTTTCTGGAAACGTTTCCAAAAGAGTCCGCAAAATACTGTGATCCAGTAATCTGAAATATGTAAATCCAATAAATTATGCATCCAACCAAGTAAGAACTGCACAAATTAAAAAAAAAAACATTTAAAATTCGAACCCAAACTGGGTTAATGATTTGAAATAAAAAAAGAAGTTACTTACGACTTTTCTAGCCAAGCGTCAAAACTGGCAAACGATACTTGATGAAATATCTGTCGGGAGTAAAAAAAAATGGAACTTGATTCAAAAAATTAAATTCTACCTTACGAAGTTTTACTTTTACGCCCGGAAGAAAGTCGCCGTTTAAACAGCATACACTGTTCAATTATTGTTTTATAAACATTTAGAAAAACGCTCTCTTAGGGAACAAAATTAAGAGGTCAATGGCATGAGTTAATTTGAACAATCGAGTTTGTACGAGAATATTCGCATCTTGTGAATATCCTTGGAAAATATGATTACCAAAATCATATACCAGTTATCTCATTATCTAATCTAATTCTATATTATCAGATTACCGGTTATCTTATCCGATCGAAGTTACAACAAAAAGTACATATGTAGAACGATTGAAAATCGGTTGGTTGGTACTTTAAATAACTTACAAGATGATGATTGATTTTAGCACCGTGACGTAGTATAGCCTTGGTACGCGTTTGGAGAAGATTGAGTCCACTAAGCAAATAGAATACGGAGTGTCGAAAAACACTGACGTCCAGAAGGAGATGAACCGTTCGAACTAAATTCTCTAACAATACTTTCGGGCACTCCAGTCTTTCATTGTGCACGGCATTCAATGCCATTGACTTTGTTCATGGATCCACCACTTCCTGTTGATTCAACGAGTGACGACGTCCACTCACGTGTTGACAAACAACCTGTTTTGAAGATAAGAAAAGTATTTTAGAAAAAGTAAGCCAAGCCGTAATACCTTTATAAATAATGTATTGCTCATCACATACTTATCAGTAAAATACCAAATATGAACGTAATATCCCAACATTCCAAGAAAACGACTTGGCACTTGCACATACACAAAGTAAACAATATTATCTTAGGTGGGAAAATTATGCTCACTAAACTAACTCCGTCCAAGATCAACACGTGTCCCGGAAAGTTTAGACCGTGTTTGCATCAATCTTAATAGGGAACCATTTTCATGTACAAGTAAAAAAAAAGCTCTATAATCGGTCCAAGAAGTTACACAATGTGATGCCCTGGGTAGAAATATGTCAGATTTGTAAGTGAACAAAAATCTGAATCACTGCTACAAATTTTTACATGATTCTAATCGTACCATCTAAATTTAATTCCAATTAAAATTAAAATGATAAAAGATAAATTCCGAATATTTCAGCCTATTCCGTTTCGTCTAGGAGAAGCGGTTAACGGAAGATTACCATTACCTATACAAAGTATCACGTGTGTCATGAATGAAGAATGAGATGAAGTGAAGTAGTCAATGTTTGCGGTTTGATAACTTGCCACTTGCTTTGCTACTAGGACTTACTACGTGTTTGATTCGGTTCACAAAAATTAGAACGTTCAACTTCCACTAGAATGAGAATTATGGATTCATTTGAAGACTAACTTTGCACTATCCTTAAACCCGCCAAATGAGACGTAAAAGTATATATTCTTTGGTCATATTTCATTACAATGGGAATATTACCTTTCCTGGAGTAATTTACAAAATTTGTAAATATAACCAACCTATGTCGTACTCAGGTATAATTACAATTCAAGTTTCAATTACACTTTGGTATCGAACTTACTAAAATGCAATCAAATGTAATAGCCATAGGAATTTCCACAATTTCGACATTGCCTGAAATAATTCATATTTAAGACCGCTTCGACCATATGCGTGTAAACGCAGTGTAAAAACCTGACTTCAGATTTGGGACATATACGACAATATGGAAACTAAATCTATCTCGTGTGAAGTTATCGGGAAGAATTTTAAAGAAAAATCAAGTTTTGCATACTTTTTCGATTTGTTTTGTACCTGTATATTAACCCTTGAGAGATGCTAGTGTTGGATGGAAATCTTCTATTTTGATGAAAATCTTTCGGATTGCCTAAAAAGGAGCCCGATAAGTTATCCGCAAACGCATTTCGTACAAACTGAAGCAGATAGTTCGTGTAGAATTTATAGAATACTAGCTGTGCGTTAATTTTCCGAAAACTCTCCACCTGGTTGTATGTATTCCAAAAACAGAGATTTCGTAATTTGATGAAAGGGTGGTTCACATATCACATAAGTGCTGCACTTGGATGTCCATTTTTATTTTTCTTCATTTCAGTGCAGGTCAATTTAATTAATTAAGTATTTTGATCTGGACTGAAGTGGAATGAAATAAAAATTGGCATTGGAGTTAACTCAAATTTGGAATAAAAAGTCCGTCTATCGCATTGCGGGAGGTCATTCACCCCATTCATACTGGGCGCAACTCAATGAAGGCCGTGAACCTTGCCTCCAAAGTCATTTCATTCAAATCAACCGTCAAATCCTAATAGTATCGAACGTAAAGGAGTGCGTTTCGTTACTCTGAGGTAAAATCTCATTCATTATATTTTTTCCGTGGACAAAATTTTTTTGATACACCCTCATGTCGCCGATATCGGCCGTCGTCATGACCTTTTGAATATTTGCAAACAATAACAACAGCTACCCCGTCACCCCCCGCTACCCCTACCCCCTGACTCGTCAGAGCCGCTGTACGCATCGGAATTTAAAAAAAACAATAGCTCACTATATCCTCTATAAGATTCTTAAACATAAGTTTTATATCTCCATCTTTCTCCGAGTTCCCCATGTTCGACTGCAAGGCAGGAGCAAAAGCTTACGTTTCACCTTGTGCATTCACCTGTATTAATTGCCGTCATAATGTAATTAGCACTTCATTTTTTCCTGAAAATATAAACTTCCATACGATGTCACGTGGTGGTACATAAGGTTACGAACCACCCTGTACTTGTGAATTTCGCACAATATCGTGTAAATAAAAGAAGTACTTAAATATGCAATGAGATCGACTACTAGTTCCTGGGAAATGTTGTGATGACTAGACGAATAAGAATCACCATAATCATCACACATTCAAAGAATGAGTACGAGCGTTGTTTACCCTTTCTGGTGCGCGGTTTCATGCGAAAACAAACTGTTATACTATATAGTCAGAGATTGTCTCACCAATAAAATATTAACAAATATCAAAGTAGTCAAAGTAAATATCACAAAAAGATGTCTAGTTGCATGTTCGTCTAAACCTAAACGATTTTGACAACATTGTAAAAATTGTAACACGTGTAGTTTGAAGACTTCGAGGATAAATCAGTTTGCGATTTTCTTTTACTTAAGAATTCATATCTCATCCTATCCGTTTGTCAATCGTTCGGGAACTATTTGTTTTTGCATTTGCCTTCTCCGTTAAGAACTTACCTTTAATATTAGCGGATGTGCATTGGAATTACCAGAGCGTCTGGCGGCTGTGATATGTGGGTGAATTTGAATGACGATGCGATGGTAAAAGCCAAATCCACATTTCTTGGTAACCTTCGACGTTCGTCTAACCGATAACGAAATACGACTTTCCAGTATGTCTGGCTAAAGCTTGAAGTAAATGTCAACTGAAACCAGAAGCAGTATGGAACAGACCACAAAGACAGAGCGCGAGCTAACGTAAATCTCTGAACGCGATTCCGCAGAAATATTCACTTTCGGCAAACGTCATTGGTTCATTTAGTTGTAAATGCGTTCCAAATATATTGCCATGTCAAGAGTTCAGCAAATGATAAACGACACTGACAGAAGACGTAAGAAAAACTTTAACTGAGGCAGTTAGAATATAAAGTAGTTTAGTGTTAGTTCAAGAAATAATTTATCATTAATCTTTATTTTGCAAACACTGACACCGAGCGTGCGGACCAGGATTTAATTTGTGCAAAAAATACAAACTCTAGAGGAAATTAAAACTGGTTAAATATTAAGTCGAATTTTTTTTTATCTTGGAAGATTTACATCTACTTCGGACTGTGGATGAAGACTTAAAATCGTACAAGGAATTATTTAAATTAAAATATATTTTCAATTTTACTAAAAATGTTGTTCGGAAGCACTTTTCGGGTGCAGTCATTTTGGGCATTTCAATTTATTCTGTGTTTTGGCTTACTGATTGAGCCCAGCCTAGGCGCCGCGATTTATAATACAACTCTGAATTCTGAGTTTAAACAACACCATGAACACAACAAAGTCAACGACAAGTAAGTTTGTTTTCTTATGTTCTGGCTACAAAAAATACCTGTATTCTACAAGGCATATTCTGAATAATGTAAGAATTAAAAAAAAAATCATCATTTCAAGTTTTTGAAAAACGGAATATTTCATTTCGTTATATTTTCAGATGTTTAGATATGACGTTGTTTGTTTTGTGACAAAAATGTGATCATAAGACAGAACAATGATTACAGGACATAATAAACTAATATTTGGACGAATGTGAGGAGATATAATTATTATTATGCGATCAGTCAATCTTATGCCGTGATCCGTCGATCACTTCCCTACACATTGTTTATATAATTTGAACCGGTTAATTGCTTTCACGTTTGGAAATGACGTTTGGATTATTCAGCAATAGACGCCACCACAAAACACGGTTAAAGTCTTCTAACATCTCCCGCAGTCGGAATTTTACTTTTATGACAGTTATTTTGTGAAACCTGTCATCTGCATCCAAGCACATACATATCACAAGATGTGGCATGTGTTCTTGCTGATACTAGAAATTATTAAACACCGTTTTCTATGTGGTTTTTACAGTAATTACAATTTGATGATTACTTACACTTACAGGGTCACCTTTTAGGATCCAGGATAAAGTTATCTCAAGCTTCTCACCTTCGGAAGTCCACAATCTGTTTTTTTACAACAACTACCTTGAGTACCAATTTATTGTCAAAACTTGGAGTGACGGAATTATTATGGTTGTTCAGGACCTCTTAATGTTCATTGACAATAGCAATAAAAGTGTATCGAATGGAAGTTGTGCAAGTTTCATTCAAGTAAGTCATCCCTAAACAAAATTTAAAAAGTATAAATCCGTTTCATCAGACACGTTCTCCAAATGTGTACATATTTACGATTTACTCAGATTTATTCTGGACACTTCATTAATTTCATAATCCCTTGCACGCTTTCCAAATTCAAGTTATCATTTGACTTTCACTTCTGAATAACACGAAAAGAAATGTGCTCTGTTAATTATCCTAACATGAACAAGAGTTTCAAATTTTTAGCACAAGTGGCTTAATATGCTATGGTAGAATTGCACTGTCGAGTGTCGACGATAAACCGGAATACGTCTATCGGTTTACAACTATTTAAAAATGTTACCCCATTTGTACAGGTCACACAAGGAAACACAACCTACCCTAAAATATGCGGTGAAGTCAAGGTCGGTGACAACAGTTCCACCCCATTAGGTTTAATTGGGCCGAGAACACAGATTTTTACTGGCAAACAAATCAACGTCAGTGTCAAACAACACCGTTTGGACTTGGTTCGTCATAATATCAGAGGCCAACTCGTATTTACGGAGTTCACACGTGAACCCAGTATGTACACATCAAGTTTTATTCTAAAAAATTCAGACTCGTAACACTCACAAAAATCTATCATTTTTTTTACATTGCTTTCGATTTATAATTTCAAATTCGAAATTGAAACTTTTAAACATTTGTTTCTTGAAATATCCGTTTCCAGTTTGTAAAGTTTTGATTTTTTTTCTATGATTTCTTTATCCAAACTTGGCAGACTGACCTCCCAACTTTGCTCATTGTCAATACCGTAACCGAACTTGACAGACTGACCTACATTGTTATTATAAATACGACTGAGAAACTAGAAATAATGTGTGACTTTCAAATGTCGAGTCATTTGGCACGGACTAAGGACTTCATTGTTAGTTCTTCACGTGTTTCCTGTCAGATAATCGAAGTGTTGGAGACTTTGTGCCGGGCAATTTCACGAGTCTAGCAATAAGAATAATTGATCGAGATTTATAGAAATAGACTGAAATTAGAATCTATCCTCAAGTATAGCCTGGCAAAGTCTCCGGTAGTTGGATTATCAAATAGAAAAGTAAATCCAATGATAAAAAAACCATCCTTGCCATTTAGAAATTTCTGTCCTAGACATGTCACCTTATGTCCGCAAGTGCTCAGAAATGCCAAGTTACCAAAATTTATTTGTATGCACAGGGTGTCCCAGAGAAAGCGCACTATTGTTTGTTTTTTTTGTTGCTGGGCGGTTTAATCTCATTGCATGTAATGTAAATTTTCGTAACTAAGCCAAAATATAATCAAACAATGGTGCGCTTTCTCTGGGAGACCCTGTATAAATATTCTTTCGAAGAATATTTATTTAAAATAATATTTTGTAACAGGTTGCCACAGACACCGTTACTCTTACCACTTAAGGAAGTCTTGCTCAATTCCCACAAGAAGGATTTTGAATCAGATACAAACATTTGGAAGTCAAATTTGTATTGCAAGCTCTCTATTTTGCAACGAATATTATAATTGTGGTAATTTATCCGGAGATGATTCATTCGGCTATGATGAGAGTTCATGCATCAGTTTGACCCAAAATCCCAATCAATCCCACACAAACAGTAGATCGGGAACCGGAAGTAGAAATGGAGGAGGAAATATACCAATTCTGATCCCGATTATCCACCAACAGCCGTCCTATAATCCGAGCAACAGTTTTAATAAACCCATCAATAGTTTCAGTAGTTACAACAGCCCTACCAATAATTTATACAAACCTAACAATTACAATTACAACAGTGTGCCAAAGTACAGCCCAGGATATAGCAGTGGCTCTACTAAAACTATTACAAAATCTTCTGGCAGAGGTTTTAAGTGGTTGATCGGTGGAATTTTGGCCGTTCTGGGAGGAATAGGGTCATTATTCGGCTGTAAAAAGAAGTCAGAGCGAATCCCTGAACGTAATCCTTCAAATGTTACTAATACCGTGCAAATTGGACGATCTGAGACTGAACAAAATGAACAAGAATTGCGAACATTTTTTCCACGACCCTACGACGCTGCTCCGCCCAATTATGAACCGGACCATAATGTACCATTAGATGAAGCACCTCCCACTTATCTAGAATCAACGAGAGGAGAAGCCGGATTTAGAGTGCCACCTCCATACAAAAATTGTTAAAATAATCGTTAACCATTTTCGATGGAAATACTAGATCTCTCAACTCAGAACGCAACACCAAAAGTGAGAGTTTGGTCCTGAGTAAGACTGACTATGATTTATTTATTGACAGATGAATTTTTCAAACATTTAAGTTAATATAGTCAATGCTGGACAAATTGACTGAACTTATTTTGATAAAATTGTTACTGAGTATATTTTTAGGATCATTTGGTTTTCCCATGAAAAGTAATTCTCTTTATTGTGTCAGATTATATTTTGATTTCATAAGTACGGCATCTCGACCGAAATTACGACTTAAAGAAGGTGTAATAATTAAGCCGTGACTGCTTGCACGTGACTGTTTTGAAGGATTGTCAGCCTAGCATTTTTTGTTTTTTCACTGCCTAATTTTTACTTACAAATCATAAATACGTCCGAGGCTTTTGCCATTAGAGTAGATTTATTGTAATAATTGTTGTATATAATCCAAATGAGCGTATTTGTCGAGCTGATTTGAAGTGTATTTAACTACTTACTCTGTAGGTGTTTGCATAAACACACCTCAGAGATGTGATTTGGCTGGACTGAACGAAACTGAAAAATAGGTTTAGTTTATGGTGATAATTCGTAAATTATACGTTTTATGATCCTGTTATTGAAAATTTACAAAACTTGAAGCGAAATAAATTAATAGTTTTTATACATCTGGGTATTTTCTTTATTCCAGACTCATGAACCGAAACACGAATTTTGGGTGTGTGGTTCTAAAACTTTAATTTCTGAAAACAGAATTTCAATTCCAAAATTGCTGGAATGAGATAACGTTGGATATGACTGCATTGCTAAAACTATTCATCATTTTCAATCGTTTCTGAAAACTTTAAAAATGAGAAATTAAAGCATTGTCTGTGACGAAATTCTCACACAACGATTGATGTATCTGCAATACAGTGGTAGAGTTTAGCACAATTAAATTGGACTTCTGACATGACCATCACATCTTCTAACTGACAAGAATTTTATTCGTCCCAACTACACAACATTTCAAATACAGATATTGGGTCGGTCAGGAATTAGGCGTAATTCGTAATTACATTAAAATCTCCTTCCAATGTTCATTTTTTTCCCAATTCTGTTAAACTTAGTGTGGCGTTAAATCTCAAACTGAAAGTTAGTACCCATTTGGTTACATAAATATGCAAAAAATCGACGGGATATTTAGATGCTTAATAAATTGCTGAAAATTCGCAGACTGTGCCACTGTGTCACTGTGGTCGCTTGTTGCAAGAACTCTGCCATTGTGTCATTCACAATTAAATGTGATATGAATAGAACTAGTTAGTTAAGTTAGTTAATTTCCCTTATTAAGGTCAAGAATATCAGTTTTCACTGCGATCATTTGAATCGTACGCGACATTAGAAACTGTTCATCATATTACAAACCCAATCAGGATTTGTCTGTAAGTGTATGAACCGCCCTGTAGAGGAATACTTTCATGCATTTCTATTTCAGCCTTTCTACTCAGACTGAACGGATACCAGTTTTTTCTTCTGAAATCGGTTTTTGCTGTCAAGAGTTTGAAGTTGAGTTTGCATTGACCTTGACCTTCGTAGGAAATACTGTATAACCAGCACGCGGTTTGTCTCTTGTGTAATTGGGGGTGGACTTCACAAAGTCTAGCAATATGAGTTTTGGCTTAACATTTTAAATGATTACTATTTGGATTTTGCAAAAAAAGATTTGGTAGTTTCAAATTAGTAATTTGCTCAGGACCAAAAATTGAGAGCTGACTTTCAATTTTAGGTGATTTACAATTATTATCAATGTAATTGAATTGAATTAGTCATCCCATTATTGTCAAATAAGTCAGAATTGATTAGGTGTAAACGTATAGTAACATGCCATCAAATATTTTCCATGAATATTTCCTCGAGCACGGCACGTAACGATAAGAACCACAAAGAGGTGCCCTATGAAAGTGTGCCAGATTTGTTATGGAATAAAATTTCGGTGGACAGCTTGAAATTTTTAAGAAACACTCCGTTCAAGTCCTTCAGTTTATAATTTTGACTGTCAATCCACAGTTTATTGATCTATGACGGATTAAAAACTACTTTTATTTTCCGGAGAAACATTCATACAATTGATCTGGACCTGTTCTGAGCTTTTTAAGGCCATCTGAATTTTACATCTAAAAGTGTTCCTTGAGAGAAAATAAAAAAGCACTAAACACATAACTAGGACGGCTTGTGACAAAGGGAAATTGTTGTGCATGAGGTTTTGCAAGTTTTTTTGCATCATGTATTATTTATTTATTTATTTGCAAACGTATAGCCTGTTGCTGACAGGTGAGTTCTCCAGAATTCTCACGATTAGGTTTTGCAGCTTGACATGACCTCACATGCAGTGCCAAAAAGATATTCTGTATCAATGGAATATAAACATAATTTCCACAGGACTTTGCATTTTAATTTGTAGATGTAAGTTTCTCATACGACAATGGGACTTTTGAGGTTTAGAGTAAATTTATGGCCAAAGTTCCAAAGTTTCAACAAATCGATCGTTTTAATACTGTCGTGGTATTCTCCCGTAATAATTGGTGGAATTACCACCTTAGCTTCCGAAACAACTACTACTAAAAACAGTTTGGTGAAAAATGTTGAAAATTCACGACGCGAAGTGCCTGACGAGAAAAATAAAAAATCGTGCAAAATACTAAATCGTACGGAAAATTGACACCTCAATTCCTCAAGTCCAAAGCTAATATTAGGGAGACAGATTCAAACAAACCGTTGGTCGTGCCGGGTGCGAAATTAAACCCCTTGCCCTACAGCCGTCAAAACTAAAACTTCGACAAATAAATTAAGTGTCGAGTGGATCAACGATAGATATCACAGTAATTCAAGTGTCTGAAGATTTGGCTAAAGCCCAAATTCAATTCCCTTCATGGTAATTACATAATCTATGTGTCCATATACTTTGTATTTGTATTTTTAATTGGTAGCCTACTTTCGAAATATAACTAATCGAGCGCCCCTCTAATTTTTTGCGTGATTCCAAGAAGTTGGAAGTCGAGTTTGGGGCGGATCGAATTATCTTTAACAGCCCGGTCGGGGGTCTTGACGTATTTGTACCATTTGACATTTATCAAGAGAAATCCAAGTTCTTTTCGTTTTCGTTATGCCTTGAAACCGTAGAAAACATTGTTCTGAATACCTACTTTTGCTAATATTCCTGGAGCTCGTAAAAACTTTACAATTAGAGTTTACATAACTGTAAATACTGTTATTGCGAAAGGCGGAACGACTGAGCTATACAATTGTCCTTGGTGTGTGTGTGTCTGTGTGTGTGTGTGTCACCGGTCTAGTGGTCAGAGTTATTGTCCGATACACTTCAAACTCGGTGAGTATGATGATGG
>JAQFYE010001185.1:0-24989 GCA_034694305.1 Protaphorura glebata | reverse complement strand
TATTGATGTACATATTCCGAAGTCGAGTTATGGCTTATGCACATCAATCGGGTTCATATTCGCCAAGACACCTTAATAGAGAGAATACGTTATGTGCTTTCGGTTCATTCATTAGGATTACTGAATCAGTTTCCCGTTGGCATAGCTTTGTTTCTATAAAATAATTTCCATGAATGTTGAGTTCGATATAAAGAAAGTCCATCGGTAGTAAGTAAAAATACGTATTAATACCGAATTTGTCTCGAGTTGTAACGGTTTCTCCTCTGGCACATCTTTTAAGCATCGTATGGACTGGACAACCATAGCATTTCCTTCTGCAGTCACCCGCAGTTTTAAATATTCCCTGAAAATTTGTTTCACAAACTTCGTAGACATTTGTGGACTTCAATTCATTCACACGCGATGTGGTGCAATCAGGACTTTCTTCGGTCAGTATACATTTTTCTAGGATTACAAATATGGAACAGACCTGCTAAATTATTTTTAATTTGCGCTGGGGACTGGGCAGTAAGTAGGGCATAACTAACTTGGCACTGGCAAATGTCATGAGAAATGAGATGGCTCTACATTTGCCTTAAGGAAGGTACTCCTAATTGGATTAAATGGATATTTCAGTACATGAAACTCACAAAATTCTTTCCAAAAAACGTAATTCCGTTTTTTTATTTATGAATGACATCATGCGATTCTTGATTATAGCGAAGTAGAAAGTGCTGCCTGTCATATAATCCATTTCCCAAATAATAGGGGTGCCTCCCCTAGGATAAATTAAGAGCAAGCAATACTTTTATAAAACTGTGCGCAGCCTCGGTTCCTCACAATGTCAAGTTAATTAATTAATTGATATATTATTATGGTCAGGAAATTGAGTTTGCAATATTGTCAACATTCGGACCGGCTCAAATCAAAAAAGTCATACCCGGACAAATATTCCGCTGGAAATGTTCAATTGTCGCTTCCGATCCCATTGTAATTTGAAAACAGATAACGATTATAACACACGCAAACAGCATAGAATATTTTGCCATAATTTCTGTTTGGTAATTGAGCGAAATATAATTATGACTGATTTTTTTTAAAAAAAAAGAGAAACAATTACACTCCGGTTTATCGGACAACGTTTTGTAGATTACGTTGGATTGTTGTTCCGCTGTATTGCTAGGGAGGATAAATGATGGCATGGACTAAACAAAAATGTATTATTTCATCATTTGAGGAATATCTGTAGGATCTGATGTGGCAAAGTGTCGTGGTGTAACATCTGCGCCAATCTAATTCATTCCAATAAAATAATTAATCCACCAATTTCTATTCTGATTAGGAATGATGAGGAAAGTGGAATAATTCAGAAATCTGAATACACGGCTACTGGCGACTCACTCAGGAGGAAGACAAGTGGTAGTGGATTATCTCGTGTGAAATTATCAATACAACAGAAATGCCGACTTTAGCGATTCGTTGTAATTGTAATAATATTTCAGTAGGGATTTTATTGGACCCATGTCATAGAAGCTGATCTTATAGTGGAATATCGCCCAGAATGCTACACAATGGTAGGGTAGGAGTAACAGGGCGCTGACCGGCGAAATGAAAGGGAAAGCATGAAATACGGCCACTGACCGTCGAACAAACTTGAGACGGGAATTTTTACGTCAACATTTAAAACCATCCACCGACGAAAAAAAATATATCGACAAATTCAGTGCATGGACATGACATAATACAACAACCTCTATTTTTTATACTAGCACCCCAGGGTCTAACTTGTCAGTTCCGGTACTTGAAAGCGAGATGCGAGACCCTATTTACTCTGGACACTGAACGTAAGTGCAAATAATACCATGTTTTACGAAAATATAATCATTTCTTAGCACAGGGCAGGTCAGTTAGGACAATAATGTGTAATAAGTTTTTCTCAGGAATTTTAATTACATCAAATTATTGCCATTTAATTATTGAGAGAGCGTAATGACACAAATCAAACAAAATCCACTCAAATAGACTCTTGGCCTTGGCTCTCAGATTCACTCAGATGACAATATCACATGTCATTTCTCTGCATTATTGATTTTATAAGAAGTAACCGATGACGATAGGTTTTAAGAATCCAAATTCCCAGCTTTTTTATGTCATGGAATCAATTAGTATAAAAGCCATTCCTTTTTGACCATGTAAATCAGTAACAATTCAATTCATATCTTGAGTCCAGTAAAATTAATATTACAGATTCAAAATGAAGATATTGTTCTTTGCATCTGCTATCCTGGTAGGATTTGCCTTGATCTCCGCGGTGGGAGATTAATCCAAATTAATTGAATTTTGGTGTCACTAATTCGTCAATACTAAAGACAGGAGGATCGACGTGCATACCAATGACTCGGAAGTCGGAACCATACGATTTGAAGACCAGTGACTGCAGGGTCAACTTGAAAGTGAATAATATTTGTTGTTAATTATAATTATACTTTAAATTAGTTTTAGACACTCACGGTTAATAAAACAGATTTGAATATCCAATGTGTGCCAGTATTCCTTGCTGCCCCTCTAGATGAAAAAAATACGTGACAATTTATGTTTTGACACCTTATAATGCCTCGGACGACTGGCACGAGTGGATAAACCGAGTATCTATTGCATGCTTTTTAGAAGAGTAAGTTGGGAAGTCAGTATCTTTTCGTGAAGTTTAAGACTGATTCGCGAGTCAGATCAACTGATTTTGAAGTGGGATATCTTACTATGTATCCCAAAAAGAATTGAACATAATAACCACGAAAAACCCAGGGCAGATCTAAATGATCACTATTGAAACAAATTTGAGAGGGACTATACCATATTTAATTTTATATTAGCGCCCCCGGAACCATCTGGTCCAAGGGTTTAATTTAGAAGTTGGCGCAGGTGAAGGCACGACTTTCTTCATTCCGACAGTAACAAGGGATTTAAATTATATTGCTGAACGTACCTAAATTTTTGACGAAGGAGAACTAGAGGTCAGTTAGGTTAAAATCTCTTTTCGCAGGAATTATTGTCAATTCCCTGCCTCTGAAGTACAATTCTAATGTGCAAATAGTTGTACATAGGACTGTAGTCCGCAACAGCTAGAAGGAATTTGTCATAAAATTCTGGAATTAACTGTCAAGCATAATTGATCTAACAATAAGTATTCCAGTCTCACCACGAAGAAATCATTAATTTCAATCATCAGGTTCTTGTGCTGGAGAAATTTGAAATGTTGCACATATTTGACCTTGACTAAGAACGTATAGGTATTTAATATAATTAAAATTGTCTATTGACTCTTTCAATTAGAATGACAATCCCTCATTATATGTCGTATCTTTGCGCTTTCTATTTAAATATTTCGTAGGAAATGTCTCCCCATGACCAGGTAATCCGAAATCCCATTCAGTTTGCACTGTTCTTAATTAAAATATTAAAAATATTCCTACTTCCAAGTATAAAAGCAACTATTTTGTGGTCATTCAATTCAATAACAATTCAATTCTTTTCTTGAGTCCAGTCAAGTTAAATTATACTACAAAAATTGTTAATTTCAAAATGAAGACATTTTTCTTTGCATTTGCTGTCCTGGTTGGATTTGCCTTGACTGGGGCTTTACCAACTTCCAGATCTTCAAACGGAGAAACAGCAAAAATAAAATCGGCTTTCATGCGCGTTTTGACGAAAGCGTGTGCAAGTCAGGGAGTTAATAGCCAGCGGGTGGTGACCGAAGTGGTAAGATTTTATTTCAAAATTCGGGACGAAAAAATAATTCATGCTATTCACTAACCGCGTACAATCGAATGTTTCGTTTTTCGAGGAATTCTTTCCAAAAAAATTAACTATTTGAATTTTAAAATCAAGTTTGCGTTCGTACAATCTGCCTATAACGCCAAATGTCGTTAATGGATCTTTTATTTTATGTATTAAATTGTTACAGAATCAGTACTTCAAATGCATGAAAGAATCTGATGATGATGATTCTCCTTTGGTCATCCCAACATCATTCGAACAAACTCTTACACTTTTCAAAATTAAACGAAACTATTTGAAAGAACAATGTCCAACTTACAATCAGAGACAACCTTGTGCTGAACGGTTTGCTGAATTGACAACAACTTGCAGTATTGGCAAATCCGACTCTGCAACTAGCGAAGTGCTTTTCACGTCAATAATCAACATCTTTTATGCGAAATTGGGGGACCAAGTTTGCAATGATGGTGGAATTAACTTCTCTGGTACTTTCTCTTCAAAGAATATGTAAAATATGTAATAACCGAAGAAATATCAAGAAAACTTATTCTTTTTCAGCATTCATGGAAGAAACTGAGAGATCTTGTACCCAGCCAAACATCGATGGAATGTTTTTAATCTATTTCGATTGTGTTAGCAGTGGCACTGCCCAAAAGAAGTTAGTTCATTTATTTATTTTAAATCACGACGGGTAAGTATTGAACTCGGCTAGAAGCGCCAGGAGGGAATAATTAGGGACCATTAGGCTATCCTGACCCCGCCCCTTAAATCATAATAATTTCTCTTAATTTTTTTAGAACAACAATCCAAGATGATTTAGTCTGTATGGACAAGAAATACAGGGAAACTTGTACCGGGAATAAAGCAGTTCAACTTTTCTGGAAATTCTTACTTGCGGATACCAAGTCCCCAAGTAACAAGGGCGTGGCTACTGATGCAGAGGCCGACTCAGACTCCTACAATTATTAACTTTGACCGAAATCTTAATTCATTTCATTCATCAAATCTTTTTCTCCACCCTTTAAGAATTACTTTTCACGAAGCTGTTCGATTTATTAGTTCATTACTTAACTTTATTTTAACATTAATAGTCGATAAAATTCCTGAGGTCAAAAATGTTTAGCATATAAAGCAGCAAATAAAGTCAACAAGCAGCAAAATCATTATGTTGGTATCTTGGTCAAAATGATGTTAAATTCCTAATCGGAACCATGCAAATTTGAAAGGCTAAATAATTTTTATAGTCATGTAAAGCCCCACTATTCAAATTCGCAGGACGAATATTATTGGTTCTTGCACCTCCAAGCAACATTAGATAAGTGAGGAAACTAGGAATCAAACTCGGGACCTCACGGAATTTGAATTCGCCTGATCTTCAAAGCACAGCGCGTCGACAGCTCTCAACATTTAGAACATGTCATCGAATAATTATCCGATACGATACTGTCCGGTCATTCTGATTCTTAAATATCGTTTCATTTTCATTCCACCAAGTTCGTCATCGCCTGACGTTTAACTTACTTTATAGGTCGCCTGCTCCATGGTATAAAGTCATTGTCCTACGATCTATACTTCTACGTCAACTTTTACCAATGCCAATTACTTTACTCCGACCATGTGACCATGTCATGTCATGTTTTTTTTCTCGATCGATTGGACTATCCAGAGTATGTTATACCGTTCAGTGTGGTTCAAAAACATTTGCATCAACTCTTCGACTGGCGGTGCAGTGGCAGCGACAACTATCAAACTCCTGCGAATTCGCCAGTAACGACTATCGTACCGTATGAATTGTTTACGCCATTTCTAAGTTGGTTTAAAATAAACAAAATTGACGAAATTGTGATGTTAAAGATGAACGTAAGAACTAAAGAATTTCTGGTTGGGATGTGTTTCATGTCACTGTTTTTCCTTTGGAAGCAATATGCTTTTAATCCGCTTCGGATCAGGTTTTGTGTTGAGGGCGTTTTTTTTTAACGTAGACTACACAGATATAGAACACACCCCAGATCTAAAATGTTACCAAGCGGCAACCAATGTAAGTGTTTTGTCGCAACAATGAAAACACAAAAGTGGTTTCTTTGGACCAAATTAACATTTTATCATCGGAATACGTCAAATGGTAGACCCAAAAGCGGAATTTCTTATAGCATTTCTTTTCAGACTACTCAGCATCAGCAACCGTCCAGCAAAAATTATAGATTACCGTTTTCGTAGCTCATAATTCTGCTTGCTCTCATTCCTACCACAATCCCGTAGTGGCTGGCTCAAAACTTCGTAGCTATGACCAGGATAACTTAGCTTCCTTTGTGGTGGACGGTCAATCAGGATTAACTTCCATTTCGAACACTCCTATTGCTATTTAAACTTGGCTATTAAGAATGAGCCTTTTTAATTTTTCCGAGAAGTGCAAAACTTATTTCTTTCTTGCAGACTCCACATTGTTAGAAGTACGCCATGCACTTACTTATACATTGTCTACATTAAAACCCTGGCAATCATACAGCACTGATAATGCATTATTTTATTTCATTCGAATTTTCACCGTATTTCACAATCTCCAATAATCTTCTAAAATATGCTTTGTGTATATGTATACCGTAAAAATCCCTACAGAACGCGAGGCAGAATACAACGCGGGTCCGGCCGTCAAAAAAAAAGGAGACAAAACAATGCCATGAATTTGACGTACGGGTAGTGGCATAATAACGTAGTTTGAACGAATCGAATGCCCAGTGCCCAGTGTCATCGTCATATTGCTTACCGTTCACCCAATTGTCGAAGTACAAAAGAATTTGAAATTAATTAATTAATAACACTGAACATCAAAAGGTTAGTTATTTGATACTTTTTAGATGTACTGCTTTATTGAAGGACAGTTTATCCTTACTGCTTAAATTCTTCAGTAAATATACGGATAATTAAGGCGAGTAGCAGCAATTCATGCAATTGTTTCGATTTAATTAACTTTGGCTGAAGAAAACGTTTTACATCAGTCACTGCATGGGCATTGTCGACCGGACGGAATGAAGCCCTACTTTATAAATAATTAAAGCGACAAGAGCCCGCCAGTCCCAATTACCAATTAGATGAAATAAAAAAGCATTGCTATATTCAACAATATGGGCCAGTACCAGCATTTGACGAAGTGGTGACCAAATTTTGACAAATAATATTCATTTTTAATGGAACAATTGAGTGTTAAATATATGCCCGTCATATTCAAGTGGAATTGATGAGCTCAAGAGTGTCAAGAGGGATCAAGGTCGACCCAACATAAAAATCTCAAATTCTACTTCAAAATGCAATATAATGTAATAAATAATAGGGTGTCTCACTCAGCAGGGAAGTACTTAGGGTGTAATTCAACGATTTGACCCAATTCTTTTTTTCTGAGGGTTTGGGCCTTTTCCCCCAAACCCTCAAAAATGTCATTAGCTCGAGCACCACTCATAATTCGATCTTTAGAAAAATATTGAATTTTTTCAGAAAAAGCGCAAACAGGGGACTCTTTGTACTCAAGATATAAGCATGGGTCCATCCCATGCAACTGTCCCCGTTTTCAAAATTCATTTTTTTTTAGAAAACCGTTGAAATGTGTGCAATAAATAATAAATCGGAAGATGGATAACCTCATAACTTTGTATATTTGAATGTATTTTCGCCTAGAAAATAAGAACAATATATGATATTATAACACATTGTATTGAGCTCTGGGCAAGAATATATTCAAATATGGAAAGTTATGAAGTTTTCATCTTCTAATTTATTAATGCACACATTTCAACGGTTTTCTGAAAGAAAAATAAATTTTTCGATTTTTGAAAAAATTTTGAATCTTGAGGTCAGTTTCAGCTGCATGGGAGTGATCCAATGCGAAAATCCTGAGAACAAAGAGTCCCCTCTTTGCACTATTTCAAAAAAAAATAGAATTTTGAGAGGTGCTCGAACTAATGACATTTTATGATTTGGGGTAAAGGTCTTTCAGAAAAAAAGTTTGGGTAAAATCGTTGAGTTACACCCTAAGTACTTCCCTCGTAAGTTGCTTCTGCGATACGGATCAATATTCCATTTGTTATTTGTTTTTTTGGAATTGTATGATGCATTTAAAATGAAGGGTTAAGACTTTCCTAACCTTCAACGGTCCTAATTATAAAAACGAGTGGTATTAATAATTTGAGTCTTGGATAGACTATGTAGAGTTTAGTACAGTACAAGGTAAGGAAATTTAAATTTGGAATATTTGAGTGTTTAAGAAATTCAATTAATTGCTTTTTGAATCATCGGTTCACTTTTAACAATATTTTTTAGTTCACCGTGCCACACAAATATTTAAAGAAATTAATTTCCCGTACTTGCATTTCTACCGCATGTACTAGAACATTTTATTAGAAAGAGGTTTAATTGTTTTTGCATCATATCATGGCATCATGAGACCACTTGTGGAAAAAACGTAAATTTGGTTTAGAATTAGAGTTCGGTCCCTCGGGTTGGCATTCAAAATACAATAGAATGTTGTTTTTCTTCACTGGAATTTTTCATGAATATTACCCCATCATGTTGTGCCCGACATTTTTCAAGCAATTGATGTTATGGATTGCGGATGCCATTATGTTTTATTTAAAGGTGTACATAGATTTATTTTTGGCATTAATTTATGAGGAACAGTTGAACTTCGAAAATCGTTGTTGAAATGAATAAATTCATCGAAACTGCGCGTGCGTATACAAATAACAAATTACACGATTACACCTCAAAGAAATTAGAACTTAAATAGATTTGGAAAAGTTTATCAAGTGTTTTGTTGCATAAGAAATGAGGAAAACAAAAGTGGCGCAATAGTACTGTCACTGTCACTATGTGTAAATGTGAATGTAATATTCTCCTATGAATGTATTCACTGAACCGAATGAGATTTTGCGGCATATATTTACATTTAGTTTACTAGTGTGGAAATTCAAGGTCTTCAATAAGACCTTGTTAATTAAAATTTCCATTTAACCCACAGACAACTCTTTCAGTGTGTAAAACTTGCATAATTCACAATACACACTGTTTACGATGAGATCTCACAAGGAAAGTTCCGTCCGTGTTTTGTTGTGATCCTTGCTCCTGCAAACTGATCGAATACGTATTTTTTAGTACGGCATTTTTGGAATGCATAAAATAAAGAAAATATGGCTCTAACCAAGACACACACACAGAACCATCCCTCTTCTGTGACATTTAAAAATATGAGCGGACTAAGAACACCACCCTGCGGAACTCCCTTGACAGCCGATACGCAATATTGTACACATCACACAACATAATATTCGTTCGTGAATAGCTAAAAAAGCTATTGAATTTCCATGAGTGCATGGATGATTAGATGGGCAAAGGTGAAATAAACATTTGTGTACACATGCAAGGATCCAAAATTATTGCATTACTGCTTCTTCCAAATGTGCTGACGAATATTCGCATTTTACTACACTTGACTTACCAAATTATGTATCCTGTAAAAAAAATATCATGTTGTAATTTTAATTTATCACCCGTTCGTAATTGCGTTTTATTCACATGAATGGACTTTTATTTGTCCTCTCCTGTCCTGCCCTTTCAATCCATGAACATACATAACGCACGCACACCGCACACTGCAAGCATACCCTTGAGCCAAGCGTTATCTGGACACTGAATAATATTAATCAGTATCTACGAAAAAAATAGCATGAGTGGTTAGTGCAATATGCATGCGGTATTGAGTGCAGACAAATATTTTGCGATGGTAATACCAGCCAGCTGTCAGTTTCATTTGGCGTGTATAATAGCATGTTGGAAAATCACCTGAGGTTGACAGGTCCAAAATGAAATTTATTTGTACAGAGGGTGATTCATCACAGTTTAGCAGCTTTTCTAAACAAAGTTTTCTGGAGCCAGCAGTCTTTTAAATTCGAAGTGCATGAATTTTGGTATAAAAACCCCAATATTTCTAGGATCATCATACGTCGATAATTTTTCAGTCGAAAATAAATGCTATTTTCTAAATCCGATGCTCAAAAAATGCATATCTCACTATTATTTGGTGAAAATGACTACCTCCTACCATTGGCCTACAAATAGAAGACTATGAACGATCGTACATAAAATAAAATACGTACAGAGAATATTTGCGATCAATAAATGACACACTTCTAAAAATAAATCGGACAAGTGAATGTAGGACATTTTTTTATATTTTAAATAAATAATTTTATTAAAAATAAAATTTAAAATGAATAATAGATCTCATTAGTAAAGTGTTTGACGCACTCACAGTACATAATTTGTTTGTTGAAATTGTGTAGGTTATAGTAATAAGTATGTAGACAAAACTAGATACTTTATGGCCGCATTCGAGCAAGCGACAAGGACCGTCCGTCAAAATTTTTATACCATTCCGTCGGTAGCAATACAATTAATATTATAACATTAATATGTAATATTTATAGGTATAATATCCATTATAAATGCGTACCGTGCCTGCACCATATTTCCTCACATTCTGTACGATTTTTTTGATTGACTAATGAAGGTTTCTAACAATTCATTTTTGTATCACATTCCCCGCACGCGAACGCTCGGCTCTGTCCTCATTTTTAGAAATGTAATAAAAACAAATAATAAACAAAAAACAAAAAAAAAACTGGGGGGACAATACCCGGGTAAAGCTACACAATGTTACTATATTGTATATATTATTTTTGAATACATAAGGGGTCTTCTGTATATGTATACGCGAGTAACTGTTAAATTTTTTTTGTAAACAACAACATTTAATTCTACAAAAGTGAAAATCAACCCCACACAACAAGTACAACAATAACAAATGAAAAAAAAATACCCCTTGACAAAAAAAAATCCCACCACCCCCCTACAAATAATTAATTACCCCCCAAAATACGAGTAATAGTTACTAGTAATAGTTGACTGACTGATTCCGCAGTAATTTTTGCGAGTTTTTTGAAACATTTCTTTCTTACTCTCTCTCACAATTGATCATTCTAAATAGGTACATAAAATATTGTACTAAATTGATTGATTTTTTATACGTATAATTAATTAATTAATAAGGTGTAAAAGTAGGTAAATACGCATACATATTACATATATATGTCAAATTATTAATATGCTCACGCATGCATTGGAGCAAAAAATTTTACTTTAAAAAAATACCAATACCGTGTACGTACGTTTTTTTTATATTATTATTATTATGACGAACGAATTTCATTTCTATGAACGATTGGCTAATAATATATATATATATTCAGCAATATATATGGCTTCTTTTTGTCTATGTTACGTATGTATGTCACGTGACGTGTTTCTCTATATATTGGCGACTATAGTGCCATAATTCAAGGTACATATTACTAAAACACCCAGTGTTGCCAAGTCACACATGCGCAAGCGCATGGCAACCTAGCACAAGCCGTAGCCTTAGCAGTGTTGTCAGATGTTTGAACTGAAATTTTTTGTAGAATTTTTGTTTATTCCTTCTCCGTCTTTGTAGCGCGCGCCGAATTTTTTTGATTGTTGATTTGTGTTTTGTTTGTTTACAAATTACAATGTAAACTAGTCTCCATTCTCCCACCCCAAATGTTCTCCAATTTTCCAATCAATTGTTGTTGTTGCTTGGATTTGATGTAGTTTGAAAATTCAATCGGACTCATTTGTTGACGAAGTAATTTTTTATTATTATTAATCTTCAATTTAGTTGACCCAAATTTAGTTTGGGCAAATGCAGCCGTTGTCATTAAATTGCTTGAGGATGACAATGGAGTGACAGTCGTTGGGATTTTAGGTTGTTGTTGCTGCAAAGTCAATTGAGGTTGTTGCTGTTGTTGTTGTTGTTTGATGAGAGTTATGACTGGTTGTTGTTGTTGTTGCTGTTGTTCAGCGGCAGCGACAACAGATGGGAGCAAGTGCTCCAAAAGTTCCAATTTGTGTGGATGATGATTATTAATAATATTGTTGTTGTTCTCAATAAATTTACTAAAATGATGGAGATCATTCTCATCATTGATTTCTTTCCCACCATTCCCAAGAGATCCATTGTTGCCGAGTTGAAAGATTTTTTCAATATTATTTATTTTTGAATTCCAAATGACCATGATATTATTCTCATCATCATTCAGATTGTAGCAAACCTCACCAGGGTCAATCCATAGATTTAAGTCTGGGAGGAGTACAATTAATTCACTCAGAATGATGTTGGACTCCATTGCTGAGGTCTTGATGATCGGGTCAATCGGTAATTTAATACACCGGTAAGCTGTGCCCTTCAGTGGAGTTTTCGTGTACCAATGATTCTTGTATCGAGCAGTTATATTCTTCATTAAATTCTCGTACAGGAGGTCAATGGAGCGGCGGGGGAGTTTATTGTACAAAAATGAGATAATGTATTGCGTTCCGATTTGGATCTCTAAATGCATCTTTGTGAGTAAGTAGGGCAGTACTTGTCTTCTGACTCAATTGGAAAATTTAAAAATCTGCAATCAAATAATAACAAAAATTAGAAATTAGAAAATGAGTCTTCAAAATTATTAAAATAAATATACTTTAATCAAGGCCAAGACTAATTAATTATTGTGAACTAAAATAAAATATCAAATAAATATCCAGGGCTAAAACTTTCCACTGGACAGGACTACAGTGACATTAGTGACAAGGCGAGATGTCCTAAAAGTAACCACGGACCCCACCTATTAAATAAACGCATTCGTTAATAGTGCGGACTTTTAGCTTGGTTTACCCTAAACATTTAGTTTATAAAGGAAAATCTAGTTTGAAACAATTCTGAATTGTGATTTGTGATTTATTATGATTGCGAGAATTGTAAAAAAAAAGAATCTACGAAAAAACCCATTTCTTCCAAACAATATTTTTCTGGAGAATCAGGAAACATAAAAAACTAAAAATTAATACAAATTCGCGATGAATAAAAATGTTGGTTGCCGAATTTTGGAAATAAGTTGCAGTAATTCCAGTCGAATACATACTAATTCGCAACGTACCCCAAAATTCACACCCACATTAATTCTCGTATCTTTCCACATGAAAAGTAACCCATATTTTCCTGATTGGAATTGCAATTGGAAAAAACCAAGGAGTTTAAATTACAAGTAATTAATGAATATTCGATTAAACGTACGTATACGTACACAATTGTACTCCCACTTACTGTCAATTTAAATTCCCCAACAATTAATCACAGTTATAACTAGCGACTAGAGTTTAAGAGCTAGTACTAGAGCTAATGTGCTTCCAGTGCAGTCTAATTAACCCTCAATTCTATTCTATTCTACTCTACAATTTTTGTACAGATAGTCATGAAAAATCCGGAATTTTCTCGCCCATGTTACATTTCCATTTTATTTTCGCAATGCTTATGCTGGTGCGGTGCAGCTAGTGATTTCTTACTCAGCAGTTCCATTTCAACATTTTCCATACGTATGTACATGTCATGCAAGCTGAGGCTAGAACTGTAGAAGTAGTCGGTTCTAGTAAAAGTATTAGGAGAGTATAAGTTGATATTTCTATATTTAGCGCATTATGTAAGTTGGTCATGTCATATATGTGTGTGGTTCTATCACCATAGCATAGCATAGCGCCACACTCTACTCTAAAGTGTAAAGTCGTAGTAGTAGTTCTCTAGTCGTACACGTAAATATGCAAATTCCCTGGATTGCGATGCATTCCATTTCAGTCAACCTAGCATAGCAACTAAGACCGGTTCTAACAAATACAGGGTCACCTATATCCACGGTCCCATTTATACCTTCAGTAACGAAAACAACTAATAAAAAAGAGTCTATGATTGGAAAAATCAATTCAATCTAGGTCCTAGACCTATAATCATAAAATACATATATTGGTCAGATTTATGTCCCTATATATATATATATATATGTGTATTTATATATATATTGTGAGAAAGTTCTGAAAAGTTCTGTCAGGAAGAAAAAAAATTCACCAAAATATCAAAATAATTTGCCCCTTCCTTAAGAAATGTTCGCATTTGTCGATAGTCACCAAATGACATGGTGAAATATCCCTAGATATTTCACGAGAATTGGCATATTATACAATTGACCTGGTGAGGGTACCCCTAGTAGTAGAGAAGAAATAAATCATGTATTGAGTACTAAATCCTAAATAATTTCTGTTCGAAGGACCGTACCCATAACACCGAGGGGTCTGCCTATATCAGCCACATGTTACATGCTACCCTACCCGAGGTTGGACTCCATAATGGCCAATAATAGTGGTATTTGTCAAAAATGAAAAAAAAAGGCTCCAAATGACCTTATTTTTGGTCATAAGGTTAAAATGGTTGAAAAACGGATTTAGAGTTAAAAATCGTTATAAGCTTCAAAAAAGACCGAGTGTTTGATCTGAACTCTGAAGTTTGAGATGAAGTTGGTTCATGAGATTGGGACAAAACATATTGGTCACCCCGTACCCTACTGTAAGTCTTTACATTTGTCCATGATAGTGCCAATTGCGAATTGGTTGCCAAAATGGGATGGGGGAGTGGGGTTCGTTTGTCGGGTGGATGGAACAGATTGGCTATTCCAGCACTCACCTCTACGTCATCCTCGTCGTCCGATCCGAGCAGAACGAAGGTTCCAAAAAAAAAACTAAAATGGGAAAAGTTCCATATATAACACTCCTCATGTACGTGGGAACCTCCTATCTAGTCAAAATATAGGTGAATGCCTATATAAAGTCTGCAGGGGAGATAAAAGTAGGTCAAATGTCACAGCCAACCCGTCACCCGTCAACCGACTCCAAAAAGAAACCCGAAACCAATAACGAGTTCCCCAAAAAAAAAAATACTTGGCGAAATTTTTCTATTAAGAAATTCAACACGATATGGATTTATCCCTTACGTACGTATACCTACTAAGTGTAGCAATGTACAAAAATAATGCAGGGAAAGGTGTATCGCTATGTTCCCGAACACCCAATTTTCCTAAAAGGTCACCAAATGATAAATCAGTGCAGCATAGGGTGTATCACTTCTCCCCGAGCCTTCTATTTTGATTGCAATTTGCAAATTATGAACCTGATTATTGTATGCAGAAAAGGGTGTATCATTATGCCCCGAACATGAACATAATGGGTATTTTTTTAAAGGAAAGGGTGTATCACGGGATTGAGTCTAATCTTAATCATCTATTTGCTAACCCACTGTTGCAGGGAAAGAACGACCAAGTATTAACAACAGTTTATTCTGAAATTCTTGACCTGAATAATAGGATTTAAATACAGTCCATAAAATAATGGCTTTCCTTTTCCTATCTTAATCTTAAGGAAATCGAAATTTCAAAATTATGACTTCCTTTAGGCACTGCAGACACACGTGTAAAATAGGGTTATATAAATCAATAAAATGTGTTACAAAACAAGGTGTCTCAGGACTTTCAATGCATTATGCATGAGATTGCAATTTTGCAATGCAATACTGCATCAATTAATGCAAATAAATATTATAGGGAGTATCACTCACGTTTTTTACCTTGCAAATCTTCAAAGATTGTAAATTCGTAGACAAATGAATATTTCATGCATTATGCATGAGTGTTCAAAAAATTACAATTTACTAAAATAATTCAAATACTATTGCAGAAACAAACAACATGCACAGGGTGTGCTGTGTATTGAGTAGCATACAAGTACAATTAATTCTTGAAATCCTTGCAAATTGTACCTTACTAAAATGGAATTGTTAGAAAAACAAGGTCTTATCATGGATTCTATACGATTTAAATTATACATTTGGCCATATTTTAGTATAAACAAATCTTTTCAAAATCCTTTCGAAGCTACTCAAACTCACATCAAAACTGAATATCGTCCAAAAAATCTGTCGTATCACCGTTCACCGATTATTTAGACGATTTCCTTTATAATTCTAAGAATTACAAGGAACAAGGAAGGTGTATCAAAACTTCCCAGCTGTACTTTTGAGGCAACAAAAAAAGACGTATTGTGCATATTAATTGGAATTCTGTTCAAAATCGTGTCACACTCACAACCTCACGTCTTATTGAGGCGATTTAATTTTCTTTAAAATACATGGTGTATCAAAACTTCCATACGAATATGGTTAAAAACATGAGGTCAGAGGTGTATCACCATCACGCGATTACATTTATGCAATGCAGATATTGCAAAAATTCAGGGTGTATCAAAACTTCCCAAGTTCCCAGCTGTACTGCTTTACGTACCAAAAAAACACGTATGTATACCTTAGAAAATCTTAAAAAACATGGGCCATCGCACATCATTTATGCAATGCAGATATTGGAAAAATTCAGGGTGTATCAAAAGTTTACTTGTCATAATAAAACACCCACAAACACACATATTAATACAAAAAGAGGGTGTATCACGTCTTTCTTGGATGTTTTTTGCTGTTCCACGTACATTGGTACATTGCAGTGCATGCATGTATTTTAAGTTGTACGTGTATGAGAAGACGGGACGGGGAAAATTTAAATGCCACGCTGGCACGGGGGAAGCGCGTGTGGCCTGGAGCCAGTAATGCATATACATGCATGGGAATCTTATTTTTTCGTCGTTATGTATTTAAAAATTTTGTAATAAAATTTTATTGGAAATTTTTTTAATAATGAAAAGGTGGTACTTACTTTTAGTTTTTTTGTGGATGGATGGATGGTGTCGAATTGGTGTGTTGTGTTGTGGTGCGGGCGGCAGACAGGAGAGAAGAGAATAGATTATTTTGAAGGACAAAAAGGAGAAGAGAATTGAGATTTGGAATGGAATAGGTACGTGGCTGCCTTCTGGTTCTGGAGATACAATCCTACCACTGCCACTGCCTTCACTCCGCCCCATCCCATATCACAAAAACTGGAACATGGTCCAATATAACCACACGCACGCTCACAAACTAAAACTAGCTCCCTAGAACTAATAGAACTGAACTAGAACCCTAGAATCCTAGCGTATAGAATTTCTATACTGAACCATTGACGTCACACAACCCAACTTACGTACAACTTTAAAAAACCAGCAACTCCTACGTAGTACGCCAATGTCGGGTTCTCAAAATGATGTTCTGGGAGGGGTCAGGTCGTCAGGTTCACGCATTTTAAAAAAAAAAATATTATTACCGTATTTCCTCTATTAGAACTAGGGAGTCCTGTCTCCAGTCCGCTTTCTCTGCTTTCTCCACTTTCTCCATAAGGGTGCATGGAGAAAGTAGAGGAAATACCCGTGTTGTAATGGAGACCGGTAATTGTGCTGACAAACCGTACTAGTTTTAGGAAACTTTTGACCTTACTTTTTAGTGATTTTCCTATAAATATCGATCTTGACACCATATTCGAGATTCCTGTAATCCTGGCCAATCTGGAAAAGACGGTCACCCTGGTTGACATGGTGTTGGAAGTTGGAGTGTCACGTACGGTTATCTTCAACTTATATCCTCATCCTAATACCAACAATTTGGTCATGTCAACATTGACTAGAATTTTACCCCATTCTAAGTAAGTGTGACCTATTGACATCCATGGACTCGCTCACTTCATAGGTCTTGAAGTCGCGGATCCCAACTTTCGGCCAATTAATTTACTGCCCGGGTATTATGGATTCTAATAGTCTTGAACGTTATTGTCGTCCTCCTACTGATCCATACAGTTCAATCATTTTAATCACAACCTAAATATAAGTGGACATTAGACGATTGATAAATAATGGGTTTTCCGAACGGATTTGCCTTTAATCTGAAACGGTTAAACCCTCCCATCATCTAATTATATCCCAGATAATCAATTCCCTTGGCTGCAGTGTTTATGTCGAAATTATTTTTGTTGACATGCCCAAAGATTAAACCCCCTCCTTAAAACACGGTGAGAATACTCTGAATGTATAGATATCCATTTCTAAAGATATGATATGTACATGTAACATGTACATGTAGAGAGTGTACACAAGAGAGAATAACACAGGGCAGAGGTTACAGCTAGGACTTATTTCATCCTGCGTTATTTTGGCACAATTTTATACATTCAATCCATACATAAAGAATACGTACACAAAAACTTTGAGAACAGCTTTAGCTTAAGAATTTGTTTTCCATTGTATATTTGAATTGTATAACTCTAAGGTATATTGCAGTAATCCGGGCTCCGGATCCATATCATATGTTCACCAAATAAATATTAAGTACTGGGTGGTTCACAACCAAACCAACTTTTTGGGAGAACCGTGTCCTCTCAGAACCATTAACGAAAAATCAAATGTTATTTTATAAAAATAACATAACATACATAATCCGCAACTATAAAGGTAAACGAACAATTACAACCAACCACAGCCTTACAGGGTGGTTCATATCCATATATCCCCCGTTCTACCCCAGTTTGTCTTGAAAATTGGACGACCTTTCACCAAATCGTTTGAATCGAAAGTTTAAGACTTTCACAAAAATACGACAAAAAACATTCCCATTTTTACAGTTCATTTTTGAACAGACATTTTGGACATTGGACATGGTTTATTTTCACGATTTTTTAGAATTTATCCGATTTTTTTCATTTCGAGCATCTTTCAGCGTTATTTCTCACGAAACTGCACCCAGGCTGCCGAAAATCCCCCACTAGTTTTAATAATCCGTAAATCAGTTGCATTCTGTTTACCATGGGAAGGTACCCCAGATAGTAGGGTAAACCTCGACTGGAACTTAATCTATTTAAAGCAACCATCATTATGCTCGGGGCCCGAATTCGGAATCGGACCCCGAGCTTTGCGAATTGACAAGTTAGTTGTTCTTTTATTCAGTTGCAGAATTCGAGAGTGAACTGTTATCAATATTCGGATTCTTATGAACCGTTTTACGGTTTGAGCGACGAATTCGGATTGGATCACCCTGTAAATTATTTCTGTAATCTTGTCCGGGGGAATAGAATGAGAGATTGAATGGAGTATTTGTCCATGTCTTAAGTTCAGCGTTACCTTGACGTTTGCAGAAAGCGTTTGAGCGTCAGAAGAGATTGAAAGGGAAGTGTTTGAATGGACGTATATATAGAAAAGAAGGATTGTCGAAATGAAGCCCACCCACCCACACACACTCCAGACATCCCACTATCGATCCATCTTCGTCCTCTTTTTACTTTGAACAAGATTTCGGAAACCCTACTGCTCCCTTCTCCGTGGGTGTATAAATATAGGTCAAGGTTTTCCATATATTCCGGAACCGGGTCCCCGGGAATTCACTATGTTCAGGCACTCACGAAAATCCGAATTCCAGCAAATCCAAATCCAAACAAACAAAGCCTTTCTCTCATGTTTACAAATTTACTTGGTTGAATTTCTCCATTCACACTTCAGGAGAGAATTCCAGAATAATGTCCAGTGTTTGTCTTTTCTGAACTTCGGCTTATCGAACTAAAATGCATTCAATTCCGCTAGGCTTTACCGCATTTAATTGATCAAATAGTATAGTTTTCTATTTCGATCTATCCCTTTATCGATATACGAATTCCCACGATTCGTAAACACCATTTAAAGGAACTTTAATTAATTGTGTCTCACATCTGCGGTTTTTTTTTATTAGAACGGGCATCTAATTATTTCACACAAAGTAAAACTGTCTTAATTATTCCTCAATTAATTGTGGTTAATTCCTACCACTAGGGGTACCTCAGTAATTAAGTCAAACCAGTATATGAATGTATAAAAGAAACCACACTATTAAGTTTGTCCTTGTATTTCATTGGCCTCTAAAGTGAGTTAAGAATGAGAAGTTTTAAAACTTTACGTTTCCCAAAATAAGGTGATAATTTTTAAAGGACATGGAAAAGTCTATACATTTTCGAAATTTTGGTATTTTCTCATGTCCAATTTTTGTCCGAGGGAAGATTCAGTAGCAGTGTCATTAGAACCCGAGTATAAAAATATATATTGAATTATTAGAATTCTGAGATTAGAAAATAATGACTGAGGCTAGAAGTAACGATTTTTGAAACTACGGATTTTTGTGTCTTATGACTTTTCATGTTCATAAATCATAAATCGTTAGGACTCTGCTGTGGTTTATAGATAATTTAGCTTTAGCTCTACCGACTGCAAAGTAGCAATGAACGTCATTATTTCGTAGAATCCGTTTATGCAATGTATATTATCATTTTACAGCACTTGCACCGCATCGACGTTACAAGTTAATACTTACAAGTTGTACAAGTACAACCATTGTTTGATTCATCCTTGCAAATTTTTTTGCACAGTTTTTGTTTACTGGGAAAGTAAAACGTTATTGAAAGAGAAACAAATTATCTTGACAGCTCATGATTGTACAAAATAGCATCTACCTATATTCAAATTAACTACACTAGGATAATACTGCATGCTATAGTCAGTACAGTACATTACGGGTGCATGTGACTCTTGACTTTTATTTACACGAGCGTAAATTAATCAACTATTTATCAGTTTGGACTCAACTTTTCTCTCAAGGAGATAAGATTATTGTACAGGGTGGTTCATATCCATTTCGTACTTATCCTTCACTCCATCCCTACAGTTTAACAGACCTCGAGGTTGTCAGAAAAAAGTGAAATATACAACAGTAATTTTAAAAGCATAAACATATTGTCAGAATTTTGCAGAAAAACAAAATTAACTCGATAAACTAGACAATCTCCCTCCAGTTTTAAAATTCCTTGCGTTCGTCCAATGATTGTAATGTAATACGAAACCATAGCTTAGGGGATGCTTGAAGAGTTGATGCAAATGTTTATGAATCACCCTGTAAGGTTTAACACACTCTGGATAGTCCAATCGATCGAAACAACATGACATGACATGTTCAGAGTAGAGTAATTGGTATTGGTAAAAGTTGAAATAGAAGTATACATCCCAGGACACTTCATAACATGGAACAGGCGACCTATAAAATAAGTTAAACGTCAGAAGATGACGAACTTAGGTGGAATGAAAATAAAACGATCTTTGAGAATCAGAATAACCGTTGTGCTTTGAATGTCAGACGAATTCAAATTCCGTGAGGTCCCGAGTTCGATTCCTGGTTTGCTCACTTATCTATGGTTACTTGGAGGCGCAAGGCCAGAATCAATATTCGTCGAGCTAATAAATTGTGAATCTGAACTGAAGACTAACGATTACTTTACCGAATTTGGGATTTAGCATACATTTTAGTATTACAGAATTTATTGGATACCAACATGATGATGATTTCGTTGTTTGCTGACTTTATTTATTACTTAATTGAACCCTATAGATTTTCTACCACAGAAATTTTGTCCAATTAGTAATGTTATCATAGTTTGATAATTATTAAAGAAAGAACGAATACATCCACAGTTTCGTCAAGAGTAATATGCTTAAAAGCCGGAGAAGAAAATTTGATGAATAAAATTAATCGAAATTTCGATCAAAGTTAGTTATAATTGTCAGAGTCCGAGTTGGCCTCCGTATTGTTCGCATTGGTAGCCACGCCGTTGTTCCTTGGGGATTTCAATAAGAATTTCCAGAAGAGTTGAGCTGCTTTGTTCCCGGTACAAGTTTCCCTGTATTTCTTGCCCAGACAGACGAAGCTCTCTTCAATTGTTATACTAGAAAATTGAAGACAAATTAATATCTTTTCAGGGAGGGGGCAGGATAGTCTAATGGTCGATATTACTCTCTCCTAGCACTTTTGGCCGAGTTCAATACTCACTCGCCTTGCTAGCATAGTTTCAGTATTATTTAATTGCCTTTTTATCTTCGCCAGAAGTGGCGATTTAAAAATATGAACTAACTTCTTTTGGGGCGTGCCACTGAGAACACAGTCAATATAGTTGTGAAACAATCCAGCGATGTTTGGTTGAGTACAAGATCTGTCCGTTTCTTCCATGAATGCTGAAAAATAATAAGTTCGCTTATCATTTCTCCCCAGTCACAACATAATTTTCATATTCTTTGAAGTGAATTTACCAGAGAAGTTAATTCCACCATCGTCGCACACTTTGTAGCCAAAATATGCATAATACTTGTTGATTGCTGTCGTAAAAAATACTTCGTCTGTTAGAGAGTCGAATGCGGCAAGATTACAGGCTATTGTCAACTTATGGAACCGTTCAGCACAAGGTTGTCTTTGATTGTAAGTTGGACATTGTTCTTTCAAATAGTTTCGTTTAATTTTGAAAAGTGTAAGAGTTTGTTCGAATGATGTTGGGATGACCAACGGAGAATCATCATCATCATATTCTTCCATGCATTTGAAGTACCGATTCTATAACAATATAACACATATATATACCAGGGCTGGTAATCAGAATCGGAATCGTAATCGTAATCGAAAAATAATCCAAATTTTTATGATAATCGGAATCGGAATTAGAATCGTCGTCGAAATTCCAAAATAATCGGAATCGGAATCGAAATTCTATAATAATCGGAATCGGAATCAAAATTCGTAATTATTTGTGCTTTTACGATTCCATCATCAACAATTTGAAACGAAATATTCGTTTGTACGGTCAGTGAAAACTTAAAAGTTCCCAACATGTCACGTGTAGCATGAATTGATTTTTAATTCGAATACCTATTTGAATAAAATCTTACCACTTCGGTCACCACCACCCGCCGGCTATTAGGTCCCTGACTTGCGCAAGCTTTCGTCAAAGTTCGAATAAAATCCAATTTTATTTTTGCTGTTTCTCCGTCTGAAGATCTGGAAGTTGGTAAAGCCCCAGTCAAGGCAAATCCAACCAGGACAGCAAATGCAAAGAAAAATGTCTTCATTTTGAAACTATGAATTTGTATAATTTAACTCTGGTGGACTCAAAGAAAAGAGATGAATTGTTACTGAATTGAATGGCCACAAAATAGCAGCTTTATACCTGGATGAAACTAGGTATATTTTTAATTAACTCCAGAACAATGCATAATTTAACCAAATCGGATTTTAGATACTTCACACCTGGTTATGGACCCGACATTTCTTGGAAATTTTTGAATGAAAAGTGCAAAGATACGACATATACATATGTAAGAAAGGCTTGTCACTCTAATTGACAATAACTAAACGAATTTAATTATTAAATACATACCTCTAAGTTCTTAGTCAAGGTCAAAGGAATACCAAATTTCTCCAGCACAAGAACCTGATAATTGAATTTAATGATGCTGATTTGCTAACTTGCTTTATTATAAAACGCATGCAAAAAATACTCGGTTTCATTATCCACAGATGCCATTTACATATATTTGTGCTATTGAGATTTTCTTGGATGGATTTGATAAAAGTTGAGTTAAGTTGTTGGTTTCCATTGGATTTCTAAAAAATCATCCAGTATTTCAATTTCTTCGATAAATGGTCGATTCTGCAAATAAATGTAATGTCGTGTCGTGTTTCTTTTGATATTTATTGTTACATAGCCAGCAAAAGTAAATGTAACGTCTTATTATTACTTTTATTTCGTATTAAAATATGACATGAGTTTTCGAACTACATATTGTATGTCATGTACAGTCAATCTAATTTGTTTGCCGTCTGTGGGAAAGAAATAACGTGTGAAATGTTTCCTCGGAACAAGTAGTCATTTAATAATACATTCTTGTGGCTGATTCATCATCATTCGTTTCCCATGAACGTTTCCTTCTGATAAATCGAAATACGAGTAATACAATACGTTTCAAATATGCTGGAGTGATTCAGACTTGAAAGAATACAAAAAGTTCAAATGCATTTAACTTACGAAGTTATCTGTTGTGGTTAAGTTCATTTTTATGACAAGGAGTCGCCTTGTCATGTAGAACCTGAGAAGATAAATGTACCGTTGCGCTAGTGTTATAACAGTTCCATTATTAACTGAGTTCCATAATTCAGTACTTCATACTTTAATTATTATCAAAATTAATGGATACTTGGTTTTGGTCCACCCTGTACGTTGGTAGCATTTATTATGGAACACGAACAATGCAATGCTATCGAAATAAATAACCTGAACAAATTCCAGATTCGACTAAATAATTCTTCGATTCTGATTTATTAAGGAGTTCTCATTTCTGACATTATTATTTTAATTTTTCACAGCGGGCCAATGATGATATTTTGTCCAACATTCTCACTTGACTCAAGTCACGCGTTCCGTAATCGTCCTTTTCAAAACGAACGGCTCCACCTCGACAGTTAGAATCCGCGTAGGTCAAAATGCATGTATCTTTGTCCATGTCGATTGACCTAACCTTATCGTTCCAGGTCTCTTTGAAGTTGACGCAGAAGTCCTGTTTAACATTCACTCGCTCTCGTAATCCTTCATTTCAAATACAGATTCGGACATGAGCTCAACTAAAGTTAATTCAAATATTATGTCAAAGCACATATCTTATGGAAAATGCTCAATTAGCTGGATTTTTGGACATACATGGGCTTTTGGGTTTCGGGAGAACAAAGAGTAAGATTTTTCGGTTTTCGGATTTTTCATGAAACTGGGGCAAACGGCTACCCGGGTCAAGCCCAAAATTCACGGGTTTTAGTAAGAAACTCCGTGTTTTACTAAATCCTGAATATATTGATCAACATTGGACACAATTCATATATACACTTATACACATGGAATCCTTCATCGTTGTTTTGGCACACATGTGTGACCTGCATGTCCGAATAAACCACCGGAGGTCACATTCCGTTTCCATAAGGTCAATGTACTTATGTTATTTTTTAATTAGACAAACCTCCAAATTCCTTCTCCCTGTAAAGGTACACGTCTCCTGGGATGGTATTTTCAGTTCGCAGTTGAGCAGCTAGATTCAGAAATTCAAACCAATGAAAAATATTAATATTTAATCTAGGGTAAGGTAGACTAATTTACGGCATTCTAGTTGAAGTGTGTCAACTTTCCCACCCCTACTTTACCATACGAGTTAGTTCGAACCAGTTTACCCGTAAGAGCAAAGATTGAAAAACAGAAAATAATTATTTTCATGATGGTTATTCGTTGTTCTTCACTCGGAATTTGTCACTTTAAAATATTCCACCAAATTCAGCTTATAATTAAGCGAGTACCGTTTCTTACCTACTGCATTTATACTGGCTCGCAATTAGTTTAAATGTCGATAGAATGGTTTAGGTCGAATTGAATGTGTTACGCATTGATGCGTATTAGGGCCGGTTGCACCAGCTCGAGTTAAGCTAAACTCAGTTTAAGTTGCAATCTAGTCCCGCCTAAATGTTTGAA
>JAQFYE010001184.1:0-24989 GCA_034694305.1 Protaphorura glebata | reverse complement strand
AGTTTCTTTAGGAACTTATTCGATCAGCACTCATTAACGTCATCGTATTTCAAAACTTGGCATTAAAATATCGCAATATAGGCCATAATAATGAAGGCCGCCAATTACACCGTCAACCGTGCCCCGAAGATTATGTTCTTTTCGGCCAAAACTTATCGATTCGAAATTAATCCACTCTCACTGTTACATGTGACTACACATAAACTCGTTTCCATTTAATTTCCGTGTCTTCTGTACAGTCTTGGTCTTGAAACTGGCATTGTAAATTATTTTGTGTTTCCCAGTCATATTTCCTCTATCCTCGAAATCGGACTTGAGCACGAATATTTCGTGACTGTGAGGTCAAAACGCCAACACATTCTGGAATGTCAAAAACAAAAATAAAATTACCTTCAATACAATGGTCAAGAAAGGTAGCCCCGTGTGTTAAGTTAAACTATAATTTCCTGGAAGCACAATAATAGACAACTTGATATGACAATAGACAGCCAAGATTTTTCATTCCATCGAATCCAAAGAGATCAGTCACAATTCCAAAAAGGGGAGTTGGTTTAGTTAGTTACAAACTATGATTAAAAGTCTGAAGAAGAGTGAACCGAGAACAATATTTTCTGACATTTTACGAGCACCAAGCTAAGTAGAATGGTTGATGGTAGAGCCGTCATTCTGAAATTGGTGGGTTTGGTCGATTTAATTTTGAGGGTGAAGTGAAACTAATGAGGCTTCTATGAATTTATTAGAACAAGTATTAAAAGCAAAAGGATGAAGGACTTACTTTCCAAAATATGAAGTCAATCAAATATCGCTATATTTCCAGACCAGTCTCCGACCGATGATCGTCATCGTCCACTTTGAAATTTTTAGTTTCCACTCGTTCGCCCTTAATACTTGGTTGGGTAACTTATTTTACTTCTCAGAGAAATAATAATAAAAATGGATTGTTTACAATTCGGTGAAAAAATTGATGTCTAGTTCTCGTCCAAGGCTTTTGATTTTGTGTCTGTGTTAGCGAAAGAGTAAAAAGTTAGTTGGTGGATGAAAGTTGGATTCCATTTGGTTGATTTGGATGGGACGAGGGTTCGAGGGTTCCTTCCAAATATTGGATGACAAAAGCAAAAGCCAAGAGGGGGACGACAACAACACATCTGCTACGACTCCCTCCAATCTCTATGCTAACGTCAACTCCACAATTCACTCACACGACGACATTTCGCTATTTCAATATCAATCTAAGAAAACTTATTAAAAAGATACACCCACATTAATTGACATAGCCGCTGAGGCCGAATCAAACATCATCGCGTATTTTTGGGTTACTTCCCATTTGGCCTAGAGACGTACAACGTAGGTACCGTCTAGTAGTAGAAAAAACCAGTGGAAAAAACCTCTTTAAAGCAACCGTCCGGAGTGCAAGTCCGAGGAATTGAACCCCAACACAGCGAGACAGAAAGGGCCAACCATACCATCATGCTGCAATGGACTTGCTAAGAAAACTTATTACGTTCCAGGCAACTAAACAATAACGAGCTTTGATTATAACGTTAGGCAACCTACGTCGGACGTGCTGTCGTTCAAGAAAACTTTAAATTCTATAAACCTGCTTAAGTCTTAAATTATTGCATTTGGTATAGAAAAAACGTCGGATCAAATCATGCGTGCTGGAGGCAGAGGAGACATTTTTCCATAATTAAAACCAAATCGTGAACTGAACACTTTAACAAATAGATCAGATAACAAGTGGACGGAACCAGTTATTATGATAGTCATCGGTATCAGATCTGACAGCTCGAATACCCTATTCTAATTAATCCTAATTAACTTAGTTTCGAACAAATTAGAATGCTCCTTAACGTTCACACAGGAAACTAAATTCTTACGAATTTTTATGTATTATGTTGGAGAGGAGGTTCGTTTGTTGGAACAGTTCTATAACAAAAATTTAATTTGTATTCTGTGTCTATATGGACAATTTTCGATGGAAAACGGAGACTGAATAATAAAATATTTTGGTTTAAAAAAAAAAAAATTGGATTCGAGTGAATTTTCGCCAGGTTTGGAAATTTGGAGCAGATAATTTATCAATGACATCGTGATTTATAAACGGTTGACTTTGTTATGATGATCCACTACTTTCTTTTCTTGAAAGGAGAAAGCACATACTATCCGTGACTGGAGGTAGTGGGCGTACCCCTACCTCTAATTAGGGGGAAAGGACGTTGGGTGTACTAGTAGTCGTACTCGTAGTACAGTAATGCCTTTGTCAAAATGAGGCAAGTTCTGGATTTGCGTAGGAAGATTGGAGGCTTTCTTGGTAGTGGGCGTACCCCTACCTCTAATTAGGGGGAAAGGACGTTGGGTGTACTAGTAGTCGTACTCGTAGTACAGTAATGCCTTTGTCAAAATGAGGCAAGTTCTGGATTTGTGTAGGAAGATTGGAGGCTTTCTTCTTCGTAGAAATAGACATTAAGCTAATCTTTTCCATCGTACCAGGGAATGAGTGATATTTTTGAATTCTGTCATCGCACGGCACGACACAAATCAGTATAGACAAAACTCAGGATAGTGCAGAGTATTACTCCAAGGTCCAGTGCATATTTCTTTGTACGTTCCTAGGTATAAGCATGATAACGTAGGATCATACGGTCGGAATGTTTATAACAGTGTAAACTGAAATTCTTGGCCTGAAATTTACTAATTGTCCATAACGTATGGAAGATGTTGAGGTTTACTGTGGTGACGCTTGGACGCCCAGAGATGGCCCAATGCGGCTCTTCTTAGCTTTCTCGCGTTCTCACTATTTCCGTAATGTGAAAAGACTTGTATAAAAAATTCCCCGTCTGTCCCTTTGTCCGTGGGATTTCTATTTTTTTGAGGGGCGCGCGAAGCGGCTAGACCTACGCCGCGCCGATTCCTTGCGCTTTTGCACCTCCTGAGTGACAAAATAGTCACGATGTGGACAGACCGTGGTTGAACACGTAGCTTCGTACCCCAGGAGTGGCGTGTGTCTGTTTGGTCCGAATGACTCGGATGCGTCTTTCATCCCAATTCCCTGTGTCCTTTTTCGCGGCCATTGCCACTTTCCTTCAGAAAAGTCACAGGTAAAGTCAAGTGACTCTTTCCAATATTTATTTTTGTTGTTTTTGATTGACTCAATCAAAAATGTTCTCGTTTTTTAAAAGGTGACACTTAAACGGTGAAAAACAAAAAAAACTGTGTCAAAATTACACATTTTGAAAAGGTGGAGGTGATGACCAGGACACTAAAACTATTTATCGGGTTCACGAATTGAATTGGACTGTGGAGTGTCAAAAAGAAAATAATTACAATTAGTTTGGTGGCATTTTTTATCAGTATTCAATATTTTGGATTGTTTTGTGTGTGGGTGACAAAAGTTGGACAATTTGGAACATCCTTAAGTTCTGAGACACCTTATTTCGTTGCTGGAAGAAACGACGAACACGGAAATAATTAAAGGGCAAAGGTAAGGGGATAAAATATATTTCATGTTATTGGAAATTTTAACTGACGCAGACGAGACGACGGGTCTCGACATAAGTTTTGTGTATGATTATGTATGATTTTTGTGAAAGTATGGTGAATTCTTGTGCCTAGACACTAAAAGGTAGAGTCTAGAGGTTTCGATCAGGAATTAATAATTTATTTATTTGGTTAGTCGACTAACTAAGCGACTAATAAAGTTTCACGGACGGTGTGCTGAAAATTTTTCCATGCCCCCATACAAACATGCGGTTTTTAAACGTCATTTAAGGTTAACATTCAATATGGAATTGGAATATTGTCTGTTAAATCATGGAATTTTGAATTTTAGTCCAGTACAGTAAGCAAGGCAATTGGTTCAGGCAAATGAGATCGTTTTAAAAATAATGATTCTATATTTACATATCGCAGGATTGACAAAAGCACGTAGGCCGTGCAAAACGATGAATCGTTTCCGTCTATCATCAAGTGACGGAATTAGTGGGAACACCAATGAAAATACTGTTTACTTTTTAAGTGGAAGTGGAGCTGAAAATAAGAGACCCAATATAATTTCTAGACCGAAAACGAAACCCCCAACCCCAACTTCAACAACAATGCAGAATTCTCAACAACCACAGCCGCAACACCAACAACATCAGCAACAACAGCACCAACTACAGCAGCAACAACATCAGCAACAACATCAGCAACAGCAGCACCAACAACATCAGCAGCAACAACACCAACAACATCAGCAACAACAACATCAGCAACAACAACACCAACATCAGCATCAGCATCAACAACAGCAAATTGTGCTCTCGTCGGGTGCAGGACAAACTATACAGATTCCAGCGTCAATGACTGTTGCTGGTAGCAGTGGAACTGCTGTTGTCACTTCAGAGTCTGTAGCAGGATCGGAAGGAGTAAATCCTGTTTCATTTCCAATTCAGATATTAGACGAAGCTGCTTCAGCAGAGTTTCTACGGGCGAACAATGCTGGTAATCATCAGATTATAACTGACGCCAGTGGGGCAATGACCATTGAGACAGATGATGGAAATGTGATGGTTATTCTGCAAAATGATGACGATGATGATTCTACTACAACTGGAACTATAGCATTCGGACATGACATGGGAACGCATGATGCCAATACACAAATTATTCAAAATGTTCAGTTCCCAACAGGAGATGCAACCGTTGAGGTCCCAACGATGGAATTTGGAGAAAACGATCTCCCAGAAACAACATCTTACATTCTTGTTCAAATGGATGATCAAGGAAATAATATTCTGGTGCCGGCTTCAGCGTTTTCAAGTCAGGTGAATGGAATTCCAACGCTGACCCAGATGCCTATCCGAACCACACAACAGCATCAAACTTACACTACTCAATCGATTCGAACTACACAGCATCAACAACAACAGTTTAACATGCAACCCGTACCCGTGGTTCAAGAAAGAGGGAAGCCCTTTAGATATGTCCTTCCAGAATCTGAGGATGGGACTTTGAAAATGGATGATGGTTCACAGTATATTCTTAATGTCTTGCCTGGACCCTCACAACCACACACGCCCTATGTGCCGAAACCGTAAGTCAACATTTCTATTTTAGTTACAGTTTCGGAAGTTTTTCTTCTAGCTGGCAGAGGCAGAGAACACATGCTTTATTTAGAAGCAAACCTGAGCCAGTGTTCTCTGCACAATTTTGACAGATTTGTCGCCAGATAATATTTCCTTTGCTTCTTTGCTTGTGGACGAAACTTTCTAACATGGGATACACATGGCCTGTATACGTGTTTCTAAATGAATTGCTGGCTTTGAACAATATTTTTCTTTCGTGCTCACATGTGGAACTTTGTTTCGCCTGTCTTCGAAGAGGAGTACATCATATGAGTCAATGAAATAATGAAATCACACTGGAGATAAAGTACAACGCTATTTGTCAAATTTTGTAATAAAATTTTGTTTATCGACAGGAAAAAAGAAACTACACCAAAACCCAAGGCACCACCAAAACCGAAAAAGCCGAGAGTAAAGAAGGTTGTTGTTCAAGCTGGTCCAGTGCCTATTGCTGCATCGACTCCACTCCCCGTCAAATATGGTGGAATAACGCCCAAAGTAACGGTCGCGGTTGTTTCACAGCTTCCCACAACTGCTACAGTGACTGCGGCACCTGTCGTGCAAGTCGCAGCACCAACAGCGTTGACGACCACAGAGGAGAAGTCACTGGTTTCAACATCGACTACAGTGACTGCGCAACCAGAACCCGTCGTCAGCGCTCCTGTAACAAATGAGCGAAACCTAATTGTTGTAAAGCTTGACCCTGAATCCGGGCTGACAGAAACTATCGACCCAGACGACGAGGAACCCGAACAGTCAGATGAAGCAGTGAAATCGGAAGGTTCACAGCCTGGAGAGTCAGGATCTACAGTTGCTGCCGCTTTGGGAAAAGTAGTTTCTACGGCACTTGGCCCAGCAGTTCCAGCTGCCAAAGATGCGGTTTTACCGGCAGTGTCAGGGACAGGAACTACTGGGCCATCGAAGCAAATAATTGTAGTGGGTCCGAAGCCTTCAACATCTAATTCTGCAGTAAACGGAGCCCAAAAAAAACCAGCGGAAGAAATAGTGGTGACAGCTTTTGGAACTTTCAAATGCACATTTTGTTTCAAGGAGTCCACAGTAAGAAGCCATCTTGTAAATCATATAAACAGGATTCACAAGGGTAAGCTTTTAAATTTACACATATCTTGGTTTAAGGTTCGGGTATAGCAGTTAACTAATAATATTTTGTGTGACTTGTTTCATTTCAGGAGAAAAACCTTTCAAGTGCAAAGTTTGCAATATTGGATTCCAATATTCTTCGAGTCTGAAAGTACATGAGAAGAATCATATGGTTGAGAAGCCATTCAAGTGTGAATATTGCGAATGTGCATTTGCGACTGACTCAAACCGTAATCTTCATCAAAAAACTGTTCATTTGGTCCCAAAAGATACCATGTCTTTGGCATCATCTACCCCAAAGTTAAAGTTTGAATGTGCAACTTGCAAGAAGGCTTATTGCAGCAAATACAATTTATTATGTCATCGTCTTACTCATGTCGATGACTTCACAAAACCCATTTTATGTGATTTTTGTAAGAAAGAGTGCAAGACAAAAGCAATTTTGGTAAACCATGTTCAAACTCATAAGGATGCAGTTGGACCATTTTCATGCAATGTTTGTGACATGAGTTTTACATCCGAGAGTCGTCTTGCAGCCCACAAATACATGCATAAAGATAAGAAGAAAATTTATATCAAAGTTGAACCAGTCGTTGAAAATTCAAAAACAATAAAAGTAAATGTGACACAGCGAAAGAATATGAAAATTTCGACTCCAACTCCAAGGAGAAAGAAGGAAAAGGCTGGACCTGTCAAGGAAGTCTTCTGTTCAGTTTGCGATGATATATTTCCAACTGCTGAGGCATTGGAGGCACACAAAGAGAAGAAACATGGGCCTGGGACAGCTGCAAGAACTTATTCAAAGCGGGACTCGGATCAGTATGAGAGTTACCTGGGAAAAAGTTTTGCCAAGAAATTACACCAAGAGAAGGAGAAACCTGGGCCCAGTAAGGGGCCTAAATCTAAAGTGGTCGCAAAGAAGCTGACCCCAAAAGTTGTTCCAAAAGCTGATGGCAAAAGGAGAACTCCAGTCAAAGCAGCAAAGATAGTTGTGGGAAGAAAAACTGCCGCTGCAAAGACAAGTTCAACTCGACCAAAGAGAACAGAAACTAAACCACAACCAGTAAAAACTGTGACGACGAGAGGACGTCCAGTGAGGGCTGCAGCGTCCAAACAGGTGAAAAAGTCACCGGGTGGGAAGAAAGTAGTCGGCAAACGAGGAGCTCAGAAAGGTGGTAGACGCGGGAGAAAGGCCAAGCCAAAGCCAAGAAGTGAAAGTCCTTCTGATGAAAGTGAAGAAGAACCGATACCTGAAAAGAAACCCCCAGTCCAATTGAAGGAAGTATCTCCAAAAGAGAAAGTTGCTAAACCAATCAAGAAGAGACCAATCAGGACAGATCCACCAGAGCCAGTGTCTGAGCCAAATAGTAGTCGGGAACCAACTCCAGATACAACCAATGACCCTAATGTTCGAAAAAGTTCACGCAAACGTGGGAAGAATCCATACTTGGAGGAATTAAAGAAATCAAGAGAAAAGAAAATAAAAGCTAGAAAACAGAAAGAAAAGCAAACTCTGAAAAGGAAGTCTGGAGATTCGGAGGAGACGATACCCGGAAAGAGAAAGCGAATGATTCCACCATCTCCGAAGAAAATTGAAACTATTTCACCATCTCCGAAGAAAGATGATGAGGATTATAAACCATTGGTTGGGAGTAGTAGAGGCGGTAGGAAGAGAAAGTTGACAGAGACTGTTATAATTGCTGCAGCGATACCGAAAAAGCGACCTTACCCTAAAGAAATCCAGGAATTGATTGCTGGCACATCTTCAACTCCTGTTCCTGTGTTGCAGGATGCTATCCCAAAATCAGAAACCGGAACTGACTCCATTGATGCTAATAAACCAAAAGGAGAAGGTGAATCTTCAAAGGCGGTTGACATAAATTTTGAAAAAACGATTTCAGAAAGTACTGAAAATTTGGAAGGAAGTTACTCCGAAGAAAAATCTGAAACGACGACGGAGGAACAACCGAAATTAGAGAGTGAGGCGGACCCTCCTGAGGAAATGTCTGAAATGATTACGGGAGATCTTGACCTGGATGAGCCTGACGCAGGCGAAGCAGGGGCGGGTCCCTCAAAATCCGCGGAGGATTCTGAACCTCCGACATCAACCTCAAGTGGTGAAGGTCAAGATGATGACAAGACGGAGGGTGAAAGAGTTGACACTAGTGTACCCATGAAGAAAAGAAAAGTGATAAAAACTGAGAGAGAAAGAGATAAAGAGGTGAACAAGGATGAAGTTGGAAAATCCTTTTTCCAATTATTTAAACAAGTGAAGAAAGATTACGTATCCAGTATGTAGGTGAATTGAATTAAATTTAGCCAGCTAATTAGATAAAATTTGCATAATAATAATACAGTGTAATTTATGAAAGAAAATATTACTTAGTTTGTAACTTCGAATTTAAATAAATACATATAAATACTGTCTCATAGCTCTATGCGGTGGTCTGTAGCCCCTTTAAATGGAACCTGCAGGTTGCCAGGAACAGAGTATGGTAAAATATATTGAGTTTAGTGTTAGAAACGTCGATGTAACATCTCAATTTTTTTCTGTCACTCCTGTTTCTACAAACCTATACACTAATTAGTTGTATTCGTAAAAAAATATCTTGTTTTATTCGAGGAAAGTGTTTGCATTTGAATAGAAAAAGTACAGATTATAACAGAATATGACTTGTTCTGGACAGATTTGAACAGTTGACGATAACTCAATATTTCTTGAAATATTATAATCCATATACCCCATGTAATAAACAAAATGATTAGATTCAGATTGAATGTTAAAGTAAGCATTTAGAGGGACAGGATATCCCCCACCTAGTAAAGTTAGAATTTATTAAACCGATATATCAAACTCCCAATAGACAAATTAATTTTTTAGACAACTGACTCTCTGGTCAGGTCAGCATTGTTGAGAATAATCTAGCTGGTTATTTGTTAAAATTAAGCGTAAATATACTTGTTCTCGATTAGTGTAACCGTCGCGTCTCCAGCTTTATTGTTTGCTTCTATTTTGTAACTTTTAAGTGTTTGTTGGTTGAGATGATCATTAATAAATATTCTGAGACGTGGCTTCATTTGTTATCATTGTGTGAAGTTTGATTAGCTAACACAAACAATAGACGTACCGAATGGCCAACTGACTAAATGTGTAAAATAAACATCTCCACTTCTTACAAACTTCTGATTTTTTATTGTTTTACTTTAATTAAACAAAAGTATATCGAATATCGATGGTACGGTGCGGTTCAGGTTTTTCCTTTTTCCCAATCATCTCATTTATTAGCAACAAAGATGCTAAAACTAAAGATGGCAAACTTTATGTTCCTTGTATAATTTAAAACTATACACACGCACAAATTACTAGAAGTCCTTAGACAATAGTAATTAATTTAATTACCATATACTCTTTACTATTTACACTTCACTTACAGTTGTGTGCTCCTTTCTGGTGAAGGGATTCAACATTCATGCTTCCGAATAATGCCAAGTTCAAACTAAGCTAAACTAAAATTCAATCATATTTATCCAAACCCAAGCCCATATCATTTACTTCTGACACTGCCAAAGTCGTCAAAGTGAGGAAATCACTAAATCACAATTAACAAATGTAAATGCCGACGCAATTGTGAACAATTCACTGCCTTGATATAAAGTCTACCCCACCGTCAAACGTAAGTCGAATTAGTTGAATCAGAAATCGTCGAAACTGTTGAATAATTCTACTTTGTTTTAATTTAATGCAAAAACCGAGCCTTTGTAAATCGTGACTTGGTTATGACATGAGGGTGCCTGGTAGGAATTTAACTAGTCAAAATCTAATAACTCGTAACATGACAAATTTGTATTACATCGGAGTTACAGTAAACCGCTCCACTTCACTACTAGTCGAGTAAACCACCCAGCAGATGCAATTATGATATAAGTTCACTCCGTAGTTGAACATAAATACTAGGATGTTCGAAAGAAAATTCATTAACTGAATTTATTGTTTGGGTAAAAGAAGGATGGACATTTTGAAACAAGTCAGTAGAATAATTTAATCCAACACCAACTACTAATGATTCGATAAACGTTCCGCTGCATTCGTTTCGAACTGGCTAAAGTAACAGTTACCACATTAAAAAAAATCTAATCGTGAAGTTTCCAATTATTTTCAAAACGTTCCTCGCGAACTAGGAAACAATTGAAGTTCTGTAGAGATCAAGAACGACATGGAATACAAGAACTGAAAATTGATACTTGTGTGCATTTTGAACCTCCGCCACAATTTTTGACAAATCAGAAAGAAACCGCAAATGGTTAAAAGAAATTCAAAATATAGTCACGCAAGTATACGCTTTCAAGAAACCTTGTAATTGCAAATTGATACCACCCTTTGTCCAAAAACTTATACCAGAGGTATTCTTCGTCAAGGACCAAGACTTGAAGCTTTCCCTGCTTCTTCTGTAATTTAGTCTAGTTCTTCCGATCTGAACCAAAACCAACTATATTCCCCGTTTAATTACAATATCTTGACTTAACAGTTATACAGTAGTCCAATCCCAGTCCTCGGTTATTAAATATTCTGATCAACACTTTTCACAATTCAGAAGTGCCAAAAGTTCTGACATTTACGGATTACCACAATATTTAAAGACAGTATTATAGTATAGAGTGTACTGCATTAAACTCGTGTTTTGTTTGGAGGTTACGATCATTTCATATCAAACGATCATCGTTTTCATTAAGTTCTCACAATTAACTAATATTTCTTTACAGTTGTCTGTTCAAAAAATACATTCTCATGTTGTCTACTCTTTTCTGTGTCTCCTCATACGATTGAGTTTGATCGACGACAAAACACGAATTTTACTAGGGGGGTGTTCTTAGCTCCCACTCATTTTGATTCTACATCGCTTAGTACATATACAACAACGACCTGTACGAGATGCTCGTAAGGTCAGTATCCGTGTCTTTCAACCGAAACACAATCATCCGAAGAGGAAGGCGCAGAAATATCCGGGAAAAGCATCAGGTCTGTTGTGTGATACTGAATCAAATTATGTCAGACGTTGGGTTGCATGTTGTTGTTGTTCAAGTGATAGTAAAAATGTGTCTAGATTTTGAATTCCCCACGAGTGTAGAAGAGGATGTAAGCTTTACATTTGGCCACTGCCGATTCTTCTGAAGGTTTTACAGACGAGTCGTTGAAGTGGTACCATTGAACGTCCTTCTTTGCGTACGCCGTGTAGTGTCCAGACCCCACACTATGAAATCAAGACAAAACAAACGAATTCTAAATTCGCATTCTATACTTTCAAACCGATCAATAAATATCTAGCCTCGATTAGCATGTAGTTTATTGTTATCTAATCGAAATACATTTACGACACGACTACACGACATGAAATGGGTAGGTAATATAATCCAAGTTGAGTATAAAGTTAGGAAACAAAAATATTATCTATTTATAGCCAAAGTACGGAATTTGGAGAACAGTGCATTGTTTCCCGGATAGTATACACAGAAAAGTGATATAGTAGCGGTTCTCTTCAACATACAATATTTTTTTAATTTTTTCTATTTATTTTGAGTAATTATCGATAATCACTAACCCAGTTCCATGGTGAACAATGACAGCCGCCAAATCATACACGTGGGATTTTGATGTTGGAGAACCTTTCTTGACTTGAAATTTGTTCAAAATGTACTCTGACATATCTAATGCTTTCATGGGAAACTGCACATAATGGTCCAACTTGCTACGAACAGAACTTGAGAATCGAAATCGTTTCAGATGCAGACAAAGCACCTGTTCAACAAAATTAACGGTTAGAAAATTTATTCCAACAACGACCACATTTTTGCTACTTTCCAATTCACATTAACAGTATTACAGTGTTGTGATTATATGAATTTACATTTGGCAATCGACTGATCCAAAATCGTTTCGTGGATTTCTGATGCGCTTTACAATTAGAGCAAAAACACATGTCAGCATCTGAAAGTTCTTCGATGTCTGTGAAGCGCGCAAGACAGTCCTCAAGTTTTGTCATTCCACCAGGGGGGCACGGAATGTCCAAGGATAAGTCCAAGAATGGGTCATGTTTCTTTGACTCTGTTCCACATCGGCAGCATCGCACCTAAAATAATAATTTGCTCCTTTCAACGCTTTGAAATTAAATATTACGTAACTTAAATGTATCTTATCCTATAACAGCTAGTTCCACACTTCCTGAATGAAGTTTAATTTCCGAACGGAAATAGAATAAATCGACATCAACCTTTGTAAGAAATTCAAACACAGAACATTTTCACACAAACTATTTACCACCACCAGTCTTTCTTAAGTTTAATTGGAAAATGGTAGGTGTACCCAAGATGTCTTGACGAACTTCTGTGCGTATTTAAACTTCGAGAATTATGTGCTCAATACGTTTGCATTTTGTACACTATCGCGTTACTTTCTTTTCTGTACATTCACTTTCTACTTTCACCACTTTCACGCAATCATTTCTGCAATTCCTTCATAAAAAAATTGACCCCCCCCCCCCATTCCAAATTAACGAGAAAGTAAAAAGGGCATAAAGTAAATGGGAGTAAAGTAAATCAAAGTAATGAGTGCATTGCTTGAGTATGAAGCCTTAGTGAAGTAGTATAAATAGATTAGAAATACTTATGATGTGAAAGTCATATTAAAAAGAAAGTAACGAGAAAGTAACGTGAAAGATGCTAGCCTTGACTGTACCAATTGTTCACAAAATTTCGAGTTAGACTAAAATTCATATAAGCCACTACGTAATTGCGACCCAGATCAGTAGCAATAATTTTCTTAGCTAACTTAACTGACCTCATTTTGAAGTATTCCTCCAAACATTGAAGTGACGATGGATTTACTTTTGCTTCCCTTGTACCCAATTGAAGATAAATAGGATTCGCTACGATTTCCATTGTTATTCGACACCCCATTCTGAACACCAAGACCGTTAGATTTTGCGCTTTCAAAATTATTCCAGGAATACTTTGGAACCAAATGTACTAGTTCACAGTGCAGTCTATCCAACATATATCTAAAGAAAATATCACCACAATTATAACACTAAATGAATTTCAAAAATACTAAAAAGTCATCCGACATATTGCGCAAACACTTACCTTAGGAACTCATGAGCGTCTTGCTGCTGATAACCCCGAAAGCGTGGCATTACCTCCCAAATGACAGTGAAGAGCCCATTCGGTGACACGGCCGATGATCCTTTTGTGTTGAGTAAAATGAGGATTTTTCGTAACTCATTTGTGAGGAACTCTTCAGTCGTACGAATTTCATTTGTATCACTTTGACTGCACAGACCCAATGTACTTGCTTTGATAGAATTTTTATAGGATAAGAGTGCATTCTTCTGAGAACGGGTTGAGTATTTTGGTTTAGGATTTGAAGCGTTGAACTGGGCAGGACTTAGTTCATCTGGTGGAGGGATGTGAGAAATGTAGCCAGAGAAACCATTAATTTTACTGAAATGAGACAATAAAATTAAGTTATTCAAAAAAGTACCAAACAGTCTAGTTATAGAATACCGTAAATAACTTAATAGAGCACCCAGCGCTCTATTTGTTCAGGTGGGTGCTGAGGTCGAAGACTTTCACCACTTTCTCCATTAGATTACATGTAGAAAGCTGGAGAAAGGCCCGCGTTCTGTTGAGACCAGCGCCGTGTTCGGCACCAGCGGTCTATTAGGTCATTTACGGTAATCTAATTTGGACAATCGAATTAAAAATGGAAGTTATGGAAGACTTCATTCTGAATAAAGATTCAAATAACGTTAAAAAATTAAGACGAAAGGAAGATACATTTTCTAGTCCGACGAAACCCATCCTCAGGTCTAAGAAAACAGAAATTTTGCGACCATAAATGAAAAATGAAATGATATTTGGTAACATTTTAAGACAACCCTGATTTCAGTTACGAACGCTGAATATGGATTTACAGTTATTGAGCTGTCATGGGACGAATGGAAAGCTCTGTATTATTGTGCAAAAAATAAGTGAATGTTCGACTATTTCTTACGGCGACCGTCCGTCATAATTTAGGAGTGGATTAGGATAATACTAGTACTAGTAGGAAACATTCAGAGAAGGATGTTCATGAATTACGACAAAATTAATATCAGGAATATTGTGTGGAATTAAAACCGTAGGCTCAGAAAGAAATGGTAATTCAGTTTAGTTTATTGACGTTTTAACTGAATGTGACCTTCTCCAGTCGGATTCGGAGCTGCCCGACATTATTGAAACAACAATAACTCTTCGCTTGTACACACAAAATAATACTTTTGATGTTTCCGTTCCTCCTATTTGTGAATAAACAATACCATATTGTTTTTTGCGGTGTCAGTGACAGTAGCAAAACAAAGGTGTGAATAGAGTGGACCGGGAATTAATACGATAATTACTCTTCTGATCTTTGCGTGTTGGCTGATGGACTTCTCTTTGCGTGTTGGCTGATGGACTTCTCTTTCGTCAGATTGACAATTTTTGTCTTGCCGAATTTATTCTATAAAAGGAAACCGCAAATGACTGCCGTTCCTTGATTCTGAACATTTTTGTCTGATCGGACAAAACTCCGCTTGCTACCTTTTAAAGGAAAATTCAGCATACATGTAAGTAGAAATCGTAAAATTTTTACCAAGATACAGTAGTATAAAGCTCAAAGATGAATATTACTTTCAAGAGTAATGAAAGGGTTTTGATTTAATTTAACTGTTTCAACGACTTGCTTTGCACGTGCAGAGTCGACCCAACGTATGAGTGCATGTTTTTTTTCGCGAACATTTCCCAACCTTTCATGAATTACTAATAATATTAAATTACCTAAGCGGAACATATTACATTATATACAGGCTTCCTGTTCCGAACTCCGATATGACATATGACGAAACTTTTATGTTTTTTTTCTAAATTGAAATTCTGAATGGCAATTGTCACCACTCTTTTGAATAAACTCTTATTACAAAGAAGCTAAAAGTCTATAAAATAGAATGCTAAATTACAACTTTGAACTATAAAAAGAAGTCAATTTCTCAAGACATCTTCTTGAATCAACAGTAATCGTATATTTTCAAAACATTCAGAAACAACGTTATTACAGTTTCAAATTAGAATCAGTCAAGGATTTTTGCAAAAAAAAATATCTAGATTTTTGAATCGGTGGCTAAAGTCTGATAACTTCGGAGACAACCGTGAGAAAACTAAATTTCAGAGGTTCAAGAGCGGTTGAAAAGTAGCAAGCAATATCGAACCGAACTCATCACAATTAATCCGCCTAGTCTTAATATAGCAGCAATTTAAAAAAAGAGGCTTCGATATCAGGTCCCGAACTCATCAAAACCATACGGTATGGTATACGGTCGCCCAGATATTCGGATTCAAACAGCGTGTTCCATATTTAATAACAATGTTATTGCGACAGAATTTTAGTACACATAAGCAAGCAAGCAAAACAACTTTTGCTTCGCAGAAAGTGTTCTTGGAGTCCATGCGAAACCTCTACCATGGTTGGCTTAGCTCAATTTAAGTTCAAGGAGAAATACGACGAAGGGAGAATACCACTACATTTTCCTTTCTCTGTACGCCAGTCTATGTATTTTCGAGTGCTTTAGCTTAGCTCTAGCTGGGCTTCTATTCTATTCTACTCTATTCATTCCTCTTTTTGTATTATGTAGCGACATCAACGAACCAGCCCAGAAATTTTTCACTACAGAATTTCACAGCGCAGTAAAACAGCTCAGGGCTCATGCCAAGCCAAGCTATTAGCTGTTGCCAAATTGCAATCCTTCAGCACTGGGACTGGGACTGGGAGTACATTGAATTGAAGAAAAAACAAGTTTAAAGGGTTGGATTTGGGCTCCACAGTCCACAATGTACGTCAATATAAATTCACGCTCCAAGCAACTGAGAAGAGGACTGACGATGTACATAGACGAGCGGTAGAATGCAGAAGTCTTTGCTCCCTCAAAAATCTGAAACATCCAAACATCCAAACCAACCATCCACCCCCATTTATTGTAAGCTCAAAGCTCAATTCTTCCAAGAGATTACTAAACACACAGCTCAACTGGGGAAAACTCCTACAAAATTTCCTGTTTTAAAAGGCAAACTTTAAGGTCACAGTAAGTATTGATGTTTGTGAATCAGACAATCACTGTTCCTGAAATGCAAATGGGCATAACAGTCGTAGTCTCAAAATTAACAAAAACACTCAAGTCAGTTAAGTCTGTGATGTCGTGTTCGTGTCATATATTAAGTAATGACGATTAGGGACAAAATGAGTCAAAAGAAGTATTGATACCGCTACTAGCCAATTTAAAATGCTTCATTGATCGCGTAGACCTGTGTTCGCCAAAATCTGAAGTAATTCTCTGGAGAAAAGCGAGTATTGCATGCTTGAATGTATTTAAACGCCACATTTAAATCTCCCTATTGTAATTGATAGCAACAAAAAAAGAAGCTTTGTTTATTTCAAAAACTATTTTAGGTTGAGGACCGGGATTAAATGTGAAGTCCACTGCTTCCATTATAGTACCTAAGTACTTACAATTGAATTATAACTACAATTAAAAAATGAATTGGAATTTACCTCAAAGATTGAAGAACAGCGTTCATGAAACAGGTGTTTCCCAGATTCCTGAGCCCCACGACTCCATGTTTAGAAGTTTTATTCAGTTCTTCTAACGATGCATCATTTTCCTTGGCTCTACGGCTACTTTTCTTGACAACCCCATTGACTTTCCCAGCCTCTTTTCTTTTGACAGGAGTAGTATTAGTAGAATTGATTTCATCAGTACTTGTTTCTCTCTCTTCGCTCAATTTAAATTTTTTAGAATCTAATTCAACAATATTATTGAGATCACTGACACTCCGGACGTGTCCATTGCTATTAATACTAGTTGTACTAGACACACTATTACTGCTCCGTTTTCGAAGATTTTTCTCATGGTGATTCTTCGGCTTCGGAATCGTCAGTCTTGAGCGTCGAACACGTCTTCGACGATGTTGACCCCCTGCAACCATACTGGAATTGACCCCACCCCCGCTTCGTGTCCTCGGCCCCACTTCCCCATTAATTTTATTATCACAGACTACGTCACCATTGCTAGTGGACACCTCCGCAGAAGACCCTCCATTCAAACGTTCTTCCGTGTCCACTTCTTCTTCAGCACTCTCCGAAGTCTCAGAGTATGAATCCGAATTATGGATGGAATTTGAAGTTAAGCGTTCAATTACTGATTGTGGAATTACATCTGGTTGAATGTAACCGTCACAGATGTAACAGTAAGCGTTTATATTGTAACAATCCACTGAGATACAGTGTTTCTTGTCCTTGTAGTGAGCTTTGGCGTGAGCCTTCACGTACCTTTATAATTGAATAATAAAATCTAATACAATACCTGCATAATATTATTAAAACGTTACACAACAACCTATAATATTTTTACCTTCCGCAATGGATTGATCCACAATCCAAACAAAGCCATGGACTGTCTGAGGACTTGCACACTGAAATTAAATAAAACGATTCATTCATTAGGATCTCAAAATTTGCAAATTACGAAGTGTCTATCTACTCAACTCGACCCAACGTCTACTCGTTGGCGTTGTGCTGTACTATGCAATATACAAAAGGGGAAACTCGAAGACTGTACCTCGATCGATACATCGATTTTTCTCCGAACCATAACAAGGAAAGGAAAATCTCAAAGAAAGTAGTTTTGTAAAATCGTTGTCCCCTTTAATTTGGGTCGAGTGTAATTTGTAATGTTCTATAATATGTATGTGCGTGACCTCTTCTAGTCTAACGATAACGACCTGACCAATAAACCAATAGCACCAGCGTGGAATGGCCACTTAAACTATATACATATCAAACAGGAAATACATCTGTTCTATTGTCACCTAAAAATATTCTCTTTTTTTCTTTCTTTTTTTAATTCTCAAAGACAACATCCTCTAATGAGGTCGTTACACCGCCCGACGGTCTAACGGTCTTTCCACTGCCCGACAATTCAAACTTACATAAAATATGTACATATAAGTATACACATAGTATAAGTTCTGACTGGAAGATCTTTAGAACTTTCCCCACAATATATTAGAGAAATATAATGACGATCAATACAATAAAATCCTACCACACTACAAATAAATACAAAATACCACATCGATTCAATCTCATTAGTATAATCATCCTTAATCCTATACCGAGTGCGTGACCTACTCGTGTATTCATCCCAAATTACCGACTGGTGTCATACTGTTATCAGAAAATGAAATTATACCCAAACTACTGTTAATATATATTTAGTTTATACGTAAGTACAGTTTACAATTGCCGTCTAATTGCTTGAAATTGGCACAGTTTGAGAGGAGCATGGAGCTTGGACTGACCATTTCAGCACTTCCAAGTCATCATTCTGTAAATATTTCCATTCTACAATCTGCAATGCTAAGGTTCCAGAACTCATACTCGTACAATTATGACTCACAATAATAATACGCTATGCCCAGCGTGAATACAACCTTGCCTGGTCTAATTCATCACAAAATACTATTGACTAAAAAAACTCGTCGAGCTCAGCTCTTCAGATATAACGAACCAGCATATATCAGTCAAGTCCACGGCTACATTAAGGACTCGACTTCTTTCTACGATGTATCAAATCGACAAACCATTGCATACAATGGTGGGACCGTAAAAAGCTAGTACTGGTCTCACCCCAGACCCCAACTCCCAATAGCAACCATCTATTCTACGTGGACCTTACGCAAGTTAATAACCGCAAAATGGGATACTTATAATAATGCAAAACAGTTGTTGCCAATCAGTTAGTCCGGTCGGTTAAATACATAATACACTCTTCTCTTGTCTTTTAATTCAATTTTAGAACTCCAACACCTGAACCTGACTAATCGTATCGTAAGTAAGTGGAGCTGGAGCAAGATCTAATATGATTGCATATTCAAGAAATACAAGTCCAGAAATTAATTTTGTTAAAAAGCAAAACTTTGAGTCACAAAAAAGGCATATTTTTGTTATATCACATTAGTTGGTTGTATTTATTTGAGTTCACCAATCCTGATTTCCTCCATGAACATGATTTTATTATTTCGTCTCAGGCAGCCACCTTGACCTTATATACAGGGTGTCCACGAAAAAGCAGCGCACAGTTGTTTGATGATATTTTGACTTCGTTACGAAAATTTACATTACAGGCAATGAGATTAAACCGCCCAACAACGAAAAATACCCAAACTGTGCGCTTTTGCGTGGACACCCTGTACTAAAGCGAGCGGCGAGTATTATCTTGGCTCGTACATTCGTTAAACGAGAAATTATCGAGATACGATACAGCGTAACAGGAATATTGGAATATTCCATCGTATCGTTGCCACGCCTATTCACAGTCTCACAGTTGTCATCTATCGTCATTGAGGATGGAAAAACATACTAAGCTGCATATTAATATTCTAATAGCTCTACTTCCTGTCAGACATAATTGCCTGGGTACGAAACGGGAAGGGTGTAAATTCCTTATGATGATCATTTTGTCGATTATAGCTCGAAATTAAGAAATACTCTCGAATTCTAAAGTGAGAAACGCGATACCAACGGACTCCTCTTTCGTTAGTTCGCCTTCGAGTAGAACAGAAACCGTTAAAAAATCAGTTGCTGGAATCTAAGTTTCTAATCGGAAGTGATTTTTTTAATGTAAGTATCGCATACAATATATTCCTGTATACTGTGTGTGTTTAACAATGTATATCTTTAACAATAATTATTATTATCGAATTGAACTACATTCTATGCACTATAAAGAATTACGGATTTCGTCAAACTCATACATACAGATGGAAAATGTCATAAAAAAGTTCACATACTATAAAGCATAGAGTATTGGAATAATCCAGGCTTCCAGGCTCCAAGATAGGGAAACTATCCATACTTCATACTCTTCTCATATATCCCCTCGTTCTAAGCGGTCGATCGATTTTTACAGCCGACAGCCGAAGCTACGTTAAACCCCTAAAATGTATTTGCAGGAAAAAGTTGGAAAGTTCTAAGCCCGTACCGTTGAGGTGCCAGAATACTAAACTAAACCTTTCGAATTTGGTCCATGGCTTGGTTCACAAACGGGACGACCAAAAAGTAATAACAAATAAAAATAAAACCTTAGTATTTAAAAATCGTCAAACCGAGGTAAAGGTAAAGTGCCAATTATGATGCAACATAAATCGAAAGTAATTCAGAAAGGATCAGAAGACGATATCCTTTGCAGATAAATATTCATCTACTCAATCTTGGTCACAGTAATTCTGTAATTATCATTTCATATTTTACATTTTGATGACGGCATTAGATCTCACATCTTTAAAATTGGCTTTTGACGTAACGGGGAGGTCAAACATCTTCGTTTCGTAAAAGAAGTCTACTAGCTACAACTAGCCCTCAATTTCGATTTAGAAATGTCACCATAATACTTGTGTAGGGGAGATATTCCTTCTTCTAAGCCAAACTGGAGAGAACCCTGCTTCACACGACTGTTGAAGGGAGAACTGAACAATTTCACCACCCCCTCCCTCCCTAACATAGCGAGGCGATAAGATCAACATGTTCCACCATGCTACAGTAGAGTGAGAGTGACTATCAGTAAGTTCGTACCAAGTCTCGACCTCTAGTCTGTGGAAATAAAATAAACACGAAACCTGACAAAAAGACTTCCAAGGATTTATGCGACAAATATTCAACGAAATAATTTGTCGTTCGTATAAAAAACAATAGTTATTATAAGATTTCGGCGAAACTCTGACAAATATTAAAATTTAAAAAGAAACAAAATTGACTGAACAAGCTGATTGCTGAATTAATTTTTTTGTCAACCATACATGTCCAGTGTAAAAAGAAACACACATATAAAAAAATCATTTTCATTTCATCATCATTTTATGCATTCATATTTGGTGTGTCTTTCCTTACTGCCACTGCCACTACCGAAAAAAATAGCTACATGCTACATTATATGTAACATTCGCTACAACATAAGTCACTTTGAAAACTTCATATTCTAAAAGTTCTTGTAGTTCTTGTAGACAACGTCAAAGGATCCAATAATCCAATCCAACCTTCCAGTCATGTCACGGCCAACTACTTCTAAACCTGCCCAGCTGAATAAATGTCACGCGGTCACTGACATGAAACCCAATTCGTCGTGTGGTTTAAAACAAATCATAGTATTAGCGGAGTTTGGCAATTTCCTGAGCCGTCAAGACGTGGGCGACAGGCGTTGTTAAGGAAAAGAAGCTGCAGAATAAACTCAAACCGAAAGGATTCGATCGACTTTCGTACGAACAACAAACAGAACCGCAGATTTTCTTGGCCTATCTCTTCGTCTAAGCCTAAACATAAAATGTCAAAAAATGCAAAAATCGTTTGCTTCTTCAGTCGACGTTACAAGCAAGCATTGTCACTCAGTTTCGATAATTAAAACTATAGAGAAAAAAACTTAAGTAGGATTATTGATGACTTAAATAAAATTACATCCAAAAAAACATCCAATAGTAAGTAGACACCTACATATACAGACGACTATACATAATTTTTTACCATTCCCAAAAGAAAACTATTTTATACAATACGTAAGACTCAAAAATGCTAAAATCTTTGGGATGGACGATTTAAAGTGTACTCCTATTCACTAGTGGCTAGAAATAAATAAGGTCTCATCAGCGGATAAAATTAAATTAATCCAAACTCCTCTTTTCGTCGGGTCATCATGCCACACATTGGCATTTTTGTGGATATTTAAGCCTTAAAGTGAAGTGAAATGTTAAGAAAAAGCCATGGTTGGAGTTTCAAAAATTCCGAGTTTCTTGTGTAAAGCTTTACGCTTTTAAAATAGCACTATAGTCAAAGAACTTTCAAGTTAGTTCGACGAGCCAGTTCATTCTTGAAATGGACTCACCGAGTCCATTTCAAGAATGAACTATTTTTCTAATGATAAATATTCTCACCCAGTGAAATCAGGAGGACATGGACGTTAGACATTAAAATGTTATCCAATATACTAACGTAACGTAACAATGACAAATGCTCAGAAAAGTCGAAAGAAAGAGGGCTATGCTCCATAATTTAGGCTGGTAAGCCGGGTTTGAATTACATGGGGACTCTGTAGAACTTCGAACGATCAAAGTTCGTTGAAACAGATACACAGGAAATTAAAAACGACTGGTTGAGTTCGTGAAACTACCTACGTAAGCTGGTTCGTGAGGTTATGTTGTGGCTACTGTGCTGCTAATTATAAAAATAACCAGACACCGAGTACGGAGCCGGTAGCATGCTAATTTGACTAAGGAAAGTTTGACCTTTTGTCTTTTTATTCGAAACCCTGAAATCACACAGATAGTTGACTTTGAATACAAAAGAGAAGATTTATGCAAATCACAGAATCCAGGTGGACATAATAATTCAAAATATTCAAATAGACCACCCTCTACAATAAATTACAGAATTTACAAATCTGGACTCGACTCCGTAATGTGATGCAAGGCGCAAGGTTTAAAATGAAACTAGTATAATAAGAATTATGCAGGTATTTCTCAACTGAATTGTTCCAGTAGAAAGTATATGACATGAAAATACTTTCCGTTTTCTTACTCAACAAAATGCAACACAAAATACCTGATCCAGATATGGGAAAGTGGTGGTCTCATTCTCATTGGCTTGCAAGGTGAAGTTAATGCTGAAAGACTTATTATTTCTATTTCTACAGATACGAGATACCCAATGCATGCCAGCATGCCTTAGTTTCGGTTGCACGATTTCCAACGAATTTTGGTATTAAAAACTTGGAATTTGATTTTGGAATGGAAGTTGAACGAGAAACTTCTAGTCGAATTATTGCTAAAATTGTAAATGGGTGTGATCGTGATCTGTTCTGTGATGATAATGATACATTGAGGCAAACCTTGCAAGGAGTTGGCTGTTGGCAATGGTATATTATTAGCTTCATTTCCGTTCGTACTGGGATATGCCGATATTCAACTGTATGCATTGAAAAATCATGAAAGAAAGAATATGTAAAACTTAAACTCTTCAAACTCAGCAAAATGCTACTTTACCTAATTTCAAGTTTCAGGTAAAGTAAATACCACTGGTACTGGAACCGTATGTAAGTAAATAAAATAGTCAATATTTCGGAGTCCGAAAAAATTGACGTTAAGAAAATTAAAAAAGAAATCTAATGAGCTGATGTAATAAAATAGTTGAAAACTCAAAGAAAATTGCACGAAAAAATGTTCAGAGCATTCATTGTCCGTCAGGTTGGCCAGGGATTCTCTTTTGGGTTCACAAAACAAACAACCTAGCCAGTTCGCAACAAATGCTTATAAAATTAAAAGCATCTTTTTAACCATTGCTATTGCATAGCCTTTCAATAATTTTGTTTGAAAAACCACAAAAATGGATCTTCTCGGACACGTGTTTAAAGAAATGGATGAATTGGAATTATGATTCCTCGACGACACAGCTACATTTTCCGAATTTTTAGAACTGACATCGATGTCATCTGAAGGTCGGTTTGTTTACGTTTTACTGTCTGATACTCTTTGTCGCTATAGCAACGGTAGGAGTCGTCGGCGACTCAATCTACTAAAGTACTGCGCTTCCTTACCGATTGGTTTACGAGGTATCGCTTCTATTCACATTTACAAGTAGTGCTCCGCATGATTCCGGATTCGGTCGGAGTCGGAATCGAATGATTCCGGAATCGCCGATTCCGACTCCGAAAAAAGCCGGAGTCGGAATCGGAATCGATGTTGTCGACTCCGGTAAAATCCGGAGTCGGAATCGGAATCGGTCGGAATCGACTCCGGAAAATCCGGAGTCGGAGTCGGAATCATGCGGAGCACTATTTACAAGCAAATCAGTCAATTCTCTTGATTACGAACATTATTTTCGATTATTGCTTCATGAGATTTCTTTTACTCAATCTACTAAGGTACTGCGCTTCCTTACCGATTGGTTTACGAGGTATTGCTTCTATTCACATTTACAAGCAAATCAGTCATTTCTCTTGATTACAAACATTATTTTCGGTTATTGCTTCCACATTTTTTTCTTATTTATTGGATTCATGGACGCTTTGCACAGTGTTGATTCGTAAGCTCCTTGTACCACTTCTCTGCTGCTTCTCTTGTGTTCTCATGTATGCTGTCCGCGGTCTGTATTATTCATCCTGGAAACGAACATATGTAGACCCCGTGCTTTGTACCGTTTTGTACCGTTTTCGCGCACTCCAAATTTTCTAGGCATTTCCAGCCAATTACAGTATCACCCAATAGTATATGTACGACCTGAAAATCATTTTCTGCACCGCATTTCTGGAGATAGAAACATAATCTTAGAAAAAGCGATTTCCAAATGCAGGGGGTGGTCCATTTTCAAAAATTGGGAAAAGGTCAAAGGTCAAAAATTCTACCCCAAAAGTACTTTTTCAAGTGGGTAAGCAAAAAAAAATTCTTCACGTTTCTATTTTTTAGGGACTGTTCAAGTATTACGTCTCCCGTTAGGGTGGGTGGGAGGGTACAAGAAATCTCATTTTGCCTCACCAAGGTGGGAGGGGGGGTGGCGGGAAAACTCACGTATTTTTAAAATTTTCCCAAAAATGGGTTACAACAAAAAGAAAAGTTCTTTTTATGATTTCTATTGGTAGATCTAAATGACGCGCACACGAATAGATAGAACTGGCGTAA
>JAQFYE010001183.1:0-25003 GCA_034694305.1 Protaphorura glebata | reverse complement strand
TTAAATTGTATTCCGTGTCCATTGGGCATCCTTTGTATGAAAGACGGTGATTGAATAAATTTGTTTATTTTGATATTAAAAAAAAATTCAATAGTAGAATTATAGCAGTTTTGCGGAAGTGACGAATATGTTAGATGAAGACTCGCAGTGAGAATATTGTCGCTACAAAAATTATCAATGAATTTGGCATATAATTGAATTTTTGGAAAATACATTTAATTCATTTCAATTACAATTAGAAATACATTACTAGAAAAAGAAACGGAAAAATCAGGCACATTTTCATTCGCAAATATGCACGGAAGTCTGGCCTAGTATCGGAACTCTTCCAACTACCTAATTACTCCAAAACTCGATAAAGGTGCAGTTATATGCCGAATAAGATTATAGTCAATGAATAGACGCCGGGGCTACTATTGAATATATGTCCAATGTTTTTCACATCAGTAAAATATTGTGAAAACTGTATTTGAAAAGCAAAACGGAGATTAAACAATTTTTCAGTCCAGGAATAGAAGCTACTGGGTTTCAGCACTATTTTTAGGTTTTATCAAAAAACTGTTGAATTAATTTATGACACCTGAAGTACAAAAATTATAAAACAGGTAAAATAGTACTGGAAACCATGAATACACAGCCTTTATGCATTTGTCTCAAGCATTCCGCTCCATCCTTGACGTCTGGGGTTCCAAATTTAAATCAACATTACGAAGACGAACGACGGAGATGGAGATTGAATAAAAGAAAAACAATAATTCAATTTAGGTTTCAAAATTTTACTTCAAAAATTTCAAAACACTGACAATCAAGATTCCATCCAATTTTCTCGAGTTCTAGGAAGGGAAAGCTTATTTCCATCACAGTTACCTTTCAGATTATTTTTGTTAAGTTCAATGAGAAATCAGCAATTTCCTGCATATCAAAAATAAGGTGACATATTTTACTATTTTTAATTTGTTTACCATATTTTCAAAATATATGATATCACGCATGCATGTACATTTTTGGGAAAAATTGCATTGCGTATTCAGTAAATGTCGGTGTTGAAATTCAATATCTGAGTCTAAATCAACTTGAAGTTGTTTTGTTTGGCTAAGATCAAAATTTGGAAGCTTTCCAATTTTAGAAGTTTGTATTTTATTTACAGTGACAGCCTGTGACAGTTCTCAGAAGACGAGGATGTTTTCAAACTAAGCTGACGTTATTAATCAGTGCTCTGTGCTCAGTCAGTACTTACTGGCACAGGAACTGCCTGTCGTCTCGTCACACACAGTTCCATAGTAGTGGCCAACCCGGAGATTTGTGTAAGTCTTGTCATTAATTTATTGGGAATATCTTAATGTCTAGATCGTAGATCCGAATGTTGACAACAGGGAAAATTGATATTTTTGACCATAGTAAAAACAAGGAACTATCTACATTATTGCATCTTAAGTTTAGTTGGCAGATCGTATCATGGCAGAATCGCAGAACGTAAATACTAATTTCTTTAACCCAGACCATATGCCATGATGTCGTAATTTCCTTGTTTTTGCTAAATCTGTCTGGAATGCAAGGCAATCAGTGAGGTTACAGCATAAATATGTATACGAGAATGCATTTCGAAGCAGGTGGATAATTAGAAACAAAATATAAACAAATCGCAAAAATGTAATTCATCTGCAATTTTATATCCAATAGCAATAGCCAATAATTTTTATTGATTGGAGTTATCGCATGTTCGGGCTTATGAAATGTCATAAATCTAAAAGAATTAATGAACATTGCTATTTTCTTCTACAGCAGACTGTCTGATTATTGATAGAGACATGAGTGATGAGCCATGTAGTAGCAGTAGCAATTTGAATTTGATCTCACCGAAAAGTGATACCGACACATCGCCTTCGACGTTATCACCAAAATCACCAGGTAAGCGGCAGTGAAAAATGAATCCAAGGAAACATGAATCAGCAAACTTACTATTGAAGATTTTTATACCGTTTGGTTTGCATATAAGTGAATATTGATATGAACGCCAAATTAACGAGAGCCGTTCCTAGAAATGACTAATTAAATGCAATTTAAATGTCTTGGAAATAAATAAGATTTGACAACTTTCTTTGCTGTTTCTCAGTATTGGCCTGTTTTAAAAAAGCACACAAATAAGGTAAACTCTGCGTATATTTGAACAGTATTTTCTATTCAACAATTAGTATTTGTGGAATTGAGTTCACTGTCTGACTGAAACTGTACACAATTTCCAGTTGGTACATATAATGCAAACAACCTCTGCACTATTTCAAATCAGAAGGTTCTGACAACACGTCAATGTTGTGCATTCTAAATTATTTTATATAAAATCCTAATGTACGTAGAAGATATAGTGTCGCTTCGAAAAAATTGTAATTGCAATACGATATTCTATAAATGGGATATAGGTGCTGGGTGCTCTGCTCTGAGCCATTGATACCAGCAATATTTATAAACCTTTTCTGAATCATTCCAGACAATGAAACAGACGATCCTGGACCCATTGCTACCACCAGCAGTATGGACCGTTCTCCAGTTTCTAACGAGACCAAGACTGAAACTCTTCTTGAGAAAACTCCTAGTGCTACGACTCAAGCCGAAACTCTCAGTAAATTAGTCAAAAAAGCAGATAGGGGTCAAAAAAGAACTTCAGATCCAGAGTCAGCTTCTATTCCCGTTGGGAAACATTATGTAGTTGACTCCAGCGAATCAAGTCCACGCTGTGATGGATTTTACCTTCGAAGAATCAAATCTGAGATGGCTGAATGGTTCAAAAATCCCGTGAGTGGAATACATCTAGTCCCAGATGAAACTAATCTGACAAAATTCCATGCACTTGTCGTTGGTCCCGAAAATACACCGTACGAGGGTGGATTCTTCTATTTCTTCATTAAAGTGCCCGAACAATACCCTTTGACCCCACCAGTCGTTAAACTCATGACAACAGGGAATGGAACTGTTCGATTCAATCCAAATATGTACGCAAATGGTACAGTCTGCTTGTCAATCCTTGGTACTTGGAGAGGACCTAGCTGGACAGCTGCGATAACTCTGATTGGTGTCCTTCTCTCCATACAATCATTGATGAGTGAAAAGCCATTTTATAATGAACCAGGGTATGAAGGAAGGGAATCTTGTGAACGGATAAAACATTTGTCCGAAGAGTACAATGACCGTGTCAGATATCACACGCTCAAAGTGGCAGTTTTAGATATGGTTGAAGATTCAAATGAGGACTCAAGTGGAATGCCGGAATGTCTTAAATCACAACTCAAGTCTGCCTTTAGTCAAAACTTTAGTCGTTATGATAAACTCATCACAGAAAATTTGGGATCAACTAAATACGAATTTGCTCCATTGCATGAGAGACTAATCAAAATTAGAGGTAGTAAATAGTAGTAGTAGTAGGTAGTAATAATTAAGTACTGTTTTTCAATGACGCTACGAGTTTTTATCAAATGACTGCAACATGTTTCGAGGAGTTTGCACTGTTAATTTTTAATCGTTATAATTTTATTCCACTATCTTAAATCGGCAAGGTAGTGACATTAAATAAATTGAATGAAACTTAATTCTTGACTTGAAAGTCTATTATGTTTCATTTCCTAATGATCCGGCTATACAGTTAAGGAATCCAACGTAAAATTAACTAAAAATCAGCAAAATCAAAGAAACCAGCAATAATAGCGTTAAATGTTCTATCAAAATGTCGAAAATCAAAGAAACCAACAATAATAGTGTAAAATGTATCGAATTGTCGAATAATCTGGTTCAATTCAGTCATATGGAAAGTCAAGATTCCAAATATATATGCAAAAATAACATTTGAGTGGAACCAATATCTATTTTGCCATTGACATTGCAAATTTTGAATAACCATACTCCTTATCTAATCTGCTCGTGTGTTAAAACCCTGCATTTATTGCACATTAATGGTAAATTTTTTTGACCCTTCTCTGGTCGTTGAAGTTGTAGTGACTGCTCACTCAGCTCATTTGGATCACACATTTTTCTCTTAAAATCTGTAACATTGCATTTTGTCTCTCCACAACCTTTTTGGTCCGTTTTTACAGGATAAGAAATAAGAAATCTCTAAACAACGTTAAAACAATGAGCAACGTGGAAAAATTTTCCCGTTTAATTTAGGGTAAACATTTTCGTTTACTCTTATTTTGGCCGCTATTTTGACAAAATTTTTGATAAAACCCAAAAGTGGTGTGAAATATCATGCAATCAGGGACAGTCTTTATCTTTGTACGATGAAGTAAAAATTTAAAAAAATATTCTCGAAACGAGAAATTTTGTGCAGTTGTGCTCGGAGTTGACAGATAATTTTCAAAACCATTGGCCATGCCCCAATGAAAAAAGTTTGCGAAAGTTAATAACTAGTCCCAAGTAACAATTTATGATATGTGCCCCAATTGGTGAAATTCTCGGCATCAGTCTAACAATAAGTAACCCAATAATAATAATCCTTGCCCTATAGTTGTTACCGCCTGGCATTACTAAATGTGACGTTTCCACGTGTCTCTCTGCCAGGAGGTCAGGACCTGTCGCGGTATGGGGTCACCAGATGACTTCGGTAAAGTACAGTACCTTTCTATGATCGCATGTTCAAGGAGAGTAATTGTACCAAGTTTCAGCTTTCTATATTATCACCCAACCCATGCTCTGTCCAGATACCAGAGGTCATCATGCAGGGCACATTTCTACTAATTTTAAGGTGGTCATTCCAGGTTGGAATAAGTCTGTCCTGATATATTATCCGTCCGTATTTCCGAACCTACAAATTCCGAACGTCTCTTTACAGCCAAATTTCAATACAGAGGACGGGACCAAAATCTTGAAGAAGTGGAATATTTAAATTACAACACCGGTTTCGATATTTTCTACGAGGACAACATATGTTAATGTATTTGCTCAGGTATTCCCTTTGTCCCAACCGGTAAACGTCTGGATACTGTATGTACACTGTATTTCCATCCCAGTATTCGCCCTGACGGAATTTTGCGGCAATTGGGCAAGAGATTGATGTATTTGGTAAAGTTACTCAAATTAAGTTGGCACCTATCCGCAAATCACTATTTGATATGAGAATCGAAGTGTTAGGAATTGCTGAATCGTTTATGAAAGACCCTATTAATGGATATAAGTGTACTTAAAAATAAATTGGGCATTTTTGGAGGTACATAATTGCAAAACGGGTGTATTTCATTGGAGAATGGAAGGCCACTTTCAAATATTCTGTAAATATTTAGTAGTATATTGGAAGTCCACAGAATTTTTGACCACGTTGGATAAATCCGAGTTGCAGTCATGTAACTTTATTGTCGGTGGCTTCAATGTAATTTCTGAAGCGTATTCTTCAGCGATGTCAGTCATATAATAAAATAATTAATTCCGTCCAATGACTATATCATTGAGTGCACTAAAATATCAATTTAAATTTATTTACCGTATGCTAAAATGAATTACCGCAGCCCTAATCTTATACAATGTCCATTTTGCAGAATATAATTTTCCATTATTTACAAAAATAATCGTATATTAAAATTGGACTAGAATATATAATTTAATTTTATATCACTAAATTACACCTTTTGACAATGTATGTCATCAAATCTTTACTTCTTCTATCACGGGGGAAGCGGAGTTATCAGGTTTACCTTCATTGTCCTTGATTAAATCTTCCTGACTGAGAGTATTCTTCTTCGTTGTCCATTCTACGACGAAAAATGCTGTACAACTAATTAGGGCTGTGACTAGCAAAATAATGACTTGGACAGTGATACCCAAATAAGAACTTGAATAAAAGGCTGCTGCTGAGGCTGCTGATTGAGTGAATTTAAAAATTGCAAAAGCTTGGGCAGACTTGTCTTTATAGACAGAAGCGAAGATTGCAATCAATTGAGTTTGAATACATGCGTCTCCGAAACCTAAAAGCATCAGAGATTTAAAAATTAGTTTCCAATATAACGTAAATGTGCATAATATTACGAATGTCTCGAGAACTGGAAAGAAATTTCGACAGCTTTATAATTGTGTTTCCTCGAGATTAGCTAAAAGTTTTCAAAATGTTAAACACAAGATAGTATCCGTAACATCGGGTATACCGGAATTTCGTACGGAATTTCGTACAAATATAGCAAAAATTGAGAAATTCTTGGCTGAGTTTTGCTCATCCAATTTTTGCTGGAATGACGTCATAATTTGTTGAATTCAACAACGGTTGTTATGCCGAACATGAAATTACCCCTTTTCTGCACCCGTTACGATAATGTTAAAAAAGCCACCAAAGTGCTTCTGTGTATCTGGTGGGTACCTTTAGCCATGATAGCGTTCGTAGTAATTTTTATTAATTCCGCTTGTTCTTCAGCTTCAATTTGCACCTAACCTTATTCAGATCGGAATTGTGGGTCAAAAGTTATAGCAAAATGTAGGTGTATCCATCATTTTGGGACACCCTGTATATTTGGAGAAGCTTTCGGTTCGAATTTTACATATATTTTTATTGTATCAAATTCCGGTCAAATTCAGGCGTATAACAAAAGAGTGATAAGCTCTCTAATTGTTTTCCGAATTTCTGAATTGTGTTTTTTACCCAGAAAAAATGCACACAGCAATGCTATCGAAGCCAGAGGTGATGAAAAATATGCAGTATCTTTTGTTTCACGAAGGGTTGCATCATTCGGTAAATTCAGATATGTCAAAATATAGCAGATTATATGAACCAGAGCACCAAGAAATACGATAGGACTCCGACCTGTTCAATAAAAGAAAATAATTACAACACACAAGTAATACTTATTAGGTCTTGAAGTGTGAATACCAGATAAATGTTTATTTTTTCCAGGCAGAACCGGGTTCCAGGAGTAAAATCAGATACACTTTTTTTGGATAATTAAATCTGAAACCTAGGCACTTAATCACAGTAAAAGTTTAGAATATTGTCCACAGGACTTGGTCCCGGCGTCCAGAAATTTTAAATACTTCTATCTCTCTTGGGGTGTCAATATTTCGAAATGGAATCAACATTCAATCATCTGACAAATTATATACCCTTTTTATTGGAAAATTTCGACCTCGTGCTGTGCTGAGATAAAAGATTATGCACACCCTGTATAGAAAACAAATTTTAACCTCTCTTCGTTGTCCTTGATCCCAAAAGTCCAAATAATGATCCTCCGGCCACTTCTCCAATTCCGGTCAATATCCCGACAAGTCCTACGAATTTCTTGACGTCTTCTCCGAGCAAACTGGTATTTCCAACAGCAGTTGAATAAACTCCACTCAGAAATGAGAATGCTAACCCCGAATATATGCAAGATAATGACAAGAGGAGCATGTGTCCAGTTATGAACAACTGGAGAACTTCTTTCAGGGTCGACCATGCAGTCAGGCACATCGATGCCTTCTTCGGAGTGACCTTACCATTTTGGCCATTTCCATTCTCAACTGTAGGTGTTGCATCAGTTGGTTCTACCCTACAACGTGCAATTAATTTGTATTGTAAATGTCAATTGGCCGCAATTATTACTGAACACAATTTTGTTGAATTACTTCAAGTTCTTGAGCAAACCGAAACAAAATATCCCGACAATTCCGACAGCAGTCAATGGAATGAAAATTAGATTTCGGGAAGTTCCATCTATTTCTGTCTTTCCCTGAAGTGCGAAGAAGACCAATAGATTCCCAAAGAATAAACTAAATTAAAAAAAAAATTATGATTACGCTTAATTTTTTTTACGATTATGGTAAAAGTCGATAGCTTAAACACTTTATAGGGAAATAATATTAAAATTTTAACTCAGGTACAATCTCAAGCGTCAAGCCATTCTCAAGCTGCGTTCCGTAAGGAGGAACTAGGTGCAGCTAGAAATTATAATTAAATATTATCATCAGACGAAACGTTTATATTCGTGACCAAAAACCAGGACACTTGAAGCGTCCGATTACCTCGAATGTTCAAGACTGATCTACTTTTTCTTACAATATGATTTTTGATTCGAATTAATGTCTAAATTGATTCAATTTGAACTAAAAATAAAAGTTATAATACTAATCTTCCTTCACACCTGCACTGATTGATCGCCCAAAATATCCCAGAATTTCTTGATATTGTCTCCGGACTTGATACGATGCTAAGGAACCGTCCTTGACCTGTCCATAAAACGGCCGCCCCAGCCCCAAGGAGTGCGGAGAGCATGTAGAGAAGCCATGTCATGGGCCATAAGAAACTGGCAATGAATGACACGTAGATGACGGAAGAAATGACCATCGACCACTTGGCATGAATGATCGCCACAAGTGAGGGCGCAATCCATGATGAGAATGCGAAAACAGCATACAAAATTGAGAGTGAAGTGTAACCACTTCCAGTAAATGTCGATTCCTTGGTTCCATCACACTCTCCTTCGATGTATCTGAAGGTGACTGAAGAATTCTTGAAGGGTTTACAATAAGATGTTTCATTCCGAAGACTCTGGAGCACAGTTTCCTAAAATTTTACCAAAACACTTAAATGATCGTCCATTAGCGATATTTGTCATTATCCCTACTTTCGGTTGAATTCCGACAAATATAATGTTGATTCATCCCTGAAATCACAATGTTAACGATTAACGAACAATAATCTATTACGATACTTCTTACTTCTGGTAGCATTCCATATTCCGGGCCTTTATGTCACAACACGATTTCAAACAATCCTTACGTATCTCATTTATATTTTGCTGCAAATTTTGCTGTATTATTTACTAGCAAATCTACTTTGCAAAAGAATTGTCATGTATTTACGGGGTTCCAAGAATCCTATATTTTTCACTATTCTTCTTCAAATTCTGATATTTTATTTGGAAAAATCTGAGTGAGTTCATTTTTGTTAGTTAAGTGTATTAGTTTTATTAGTTAGTTAAGTTAAAATACTGTTTCGCACTATGAGATCTCATTTTATAAAAGGCCATAATATGAAGGACTCGCTTGAAAGTGTATTTCGCATTTTCTATATAGTAAAGTAGAACGTGAGCAGTAACCTTACGGCAGTATGCTCATTGATTGTTATCCGTTCCAGACACTCGATAGAATTTAATGTTGTTACTCCTTTCTGGCAAATTCCGAGAACGATAAGGGATACAAAGTAAAAAAAGAAACAAACCTCAATAATACTTGTTGTTTGAAAGGCCGTAAAAACGAACATGAATGAGAAGCTGAGAAGAAGAACTTGAAAGAACTTTCCATCCTTAAACGTTTCACTTTCACGAATACTTTTAAATACCATTTTGCAACAATTTGTTTACTTCCTAATTAATATCCTAAACCTTTGTCCTCGAGTTCCAGGATTTGAAATCTATGCGATTGTTTTATAATTTTTTTCGATCATACTTCAACTTGACACTGCACAGATAGTATTATTGTCACCTTTAACTGGAAAGATCTTGACAGTAACTGCCTTTCTATGTAGATGTACAAACTGTGACAAGATTTCGTTATCACCAAATGTCGTGAAATTATTGTAATGAGTTCGAGGTTTCTGATTGACTTTCTGAATCTGAGTTTGTACAGGGTGGTTCATAACCATTTAATATCAACATCTTATTTTGGATCATTTTTACACAATCCAACTTGGTGGTTGCCAAAAAATGTAGCATACTTTTCGTAGAGAATGCAATCCTACAACTTTCGATTTATCTTCACCGGGTACATCTCGTACTCACACGGCGCACATAAATTCTGAAACGAGATGAATTAACATGAAAGTATTAAAATAGGTGAGTCTTTTAAATGCATTGTCCAACTTTGGGTGGATTCTCACTGGATCCTTCCAAAATTCTCTACAAAATGTATATCACACTATTTCAGGCAAACCTCCATATGACCAGGCGGGTAAAAGACTAGGAACCACCCTGCACACTAAGGTTGGTTCATCTCTTCATTCCACATCGACCGTGTACTAATTAATGCTCATTGAATAGGAGAGAATAGAATATCAACAGTGCTCACACACAATCATAAATTTCACTAATTTGTGAGAAGTTATGAAAGTGAATATCAACTACTTGTAGCACCTGTAGCTACGACTGACTGGCAATAGAATTTATTAAGAATTTGAGAAGATGTGAGCAGTTCCCATTCACTTTATATATTGAATTGTTTATATGAACTGTTAACGAGGTAAGACTTCAGATAGATTGAATTGAAAACAGGCTCAGTTGTATCCGTTATCTATTGTTGCAAATCATATTGATTGAATGACTAGGGATCCTCTCTACATGTAAACCTCAGACCAGTTTTCAACTGTAATTTTCACCTGCATTAATGTTAATATTTTACTCAGAACGTTACCCTGATTCCGCATTGCTGTCATTACTATTACACTGGGGGTGTCGTACTCTGACTCTGGCCTTGCTGTCTATCCTGAGTGATGACGGAATTGAGCTATCACGCAATCTTAGTCAAATAATGGTTTATCGTCTATTTCTAGGAAGGAGAAAGCCCCCTAACTTGCCACGCAGGTTCTGAATTCGCATAATTTCGACGAATGCATTACTGTGCTATCAGCACACTAACACCCGATGTTATTTCGACCATCTTTGACCATCCTCGTGCTATGGGGAACCCCATTCTACTAAGCTGTCCTTGCTCTGTTCCTCATCTTTTTGCAAGTTTCAGTAGAATGTGCTTGGAGGGTACGTTCGGAATGTTTCAAGAATTTCTTGGAGTGGTCACTGTATTTTATCACGGTGTTACGGGTCAGGCAAATTTCCTTACAAAGAAAACATGGAAGAATAGTTAGTCAGTTCTCGAGTTCTCTGAATAATACTTTCATTGTAATAAACAAAAACCCTTCAAAAGGCTAATCGGTTTCGGTTGATACTAAAACCATGTTTTCGTGTGTTCAATGGGTTCAGTTCCATTAGGACCCATCAAATCATTCGAGTGCCAGCTTTCCGGAGTCGGACATTTCATCAATTAGGTCAGAGTGAATTATCGTCCAAGCTATGCACTTCCCACACTATTATCTCCCGAAAACCTGCCAAACTTGTGCTAAAATACTTGATACAATCACTCGACTTAGTCTTTCAGTCTAATCACAGTTTTATGCGTGAAAGAGGTTCCTCATGAATATAAATGTGAATACTGACACTAAACCCCCCGCTGGAACAAGGAATTTAATTTCGCAGATCACGTACATTGACTCGCCTAGTCAATTATTCCAAGATGAATTGACAACACTTTCTTACTAGACAGGTTCATTTGGTTTAAACACGCAAAATCTGGTTTTGTTATTTCAAAACTAACTGGTGACATTACGACTATGGAAGTTCTGTCTCTCCCATGTCACCAGCAATGACGTCATGACTAAGTATTACTGGTATGGACAAATCTTTCAGGTTGCTACAGGAATCTAACCACTTTTACGCGATTCAACTTTTGCAAAATCCTCATTCACTTTTTTTGTTTTGTTTAGACGACATGAGCTTACCTTGTCGGGAAGTTGTCAAGTTTATTTGGATTATTCCACATTCCAATTCATTTGAACCCAGGTAGTCCTACCCATATGAGAGATATGATAAGATATCTGTATGATTTAAAGTTTGATAACTTTCTCTTGTTATTAATTTGACATGTTGAAAATACATTATCTCTGAACTTAGTTGTCAACACCGTTAAACAATTCGATTGGGCTAAATCCAATCATTCTAATAATTAAAAAACACAAACAGAAAGCTCTTGGTATTTGAAATTGAATAATTCGAGGTCCGCAGTTGAAATACACCTACTAGATAAGGATCAAGTAAAAAATTTGTCAAAACGAAATAGCCAAACTTTTGAAATTCTGCTAATCACTAATTTCTTTACCACACCGACGGCAACATAGGGATATATTTTTTCTTTTTCCAAAGCCAAACTTAATTGCAAATGGGAATACCAGTTTTGTTCATTTGTCAGTATGTTAGGCATTGCAATTGTGGGGAGTTAATCATATACACGTTACTAAATACTAAGTACTGTAGACTTGCGTGCACAAAACTAACGCTTCGTATTTAAGAAGTTCACGGTTATTGTAACAATTAGAATGATGAAGGTTAATTACCACTATATGAATTTCTTGCACACGAACAAAGAAGGAAGCTTTTGACATAACCTACTGGTACTGGCGATTGGTGGGCAAATCGAACGTTCCTTGACACCAGCGTCCCATCTTTAGCTCATGCTCAATTTGGAGATGAGAAAATTGTTTATTTTTCCAGGTGGTGTACAGTACAACTTATTTCAAATTTTATGATGTCAAACAGGCAAGAGCTAAAATATTGTAGGAATTTTTCGCAAATATTGGGTTAATCCGTCTGTAACTAAGATAGTACTAAGCTCCGTACGGTCTAGGATTAAAATGGCCCACTTTAGAGTGTCACCGAATGACGCTCAAAACTGTTCTTATTTGCAAATGTATACAATAAAAGTCCGAAAATCAATGTGCACTATTATCTCTTGGAATGTCATTTCTCTGGTACATTATTTGAAAAAACTCTCAATACTTCTATATTACTCAAGTTTTTGGCTTAGTAGATGATAATAGATAGATAGATAGATGTTTCCATTTCAGGCGATGCGGCCGTGGCCCTTACGCCATTTCAAGGTTCAAATCATTACAGAGATTCACGAAAATCAATAAAGCATATTGTATAGTATCAAATTAATTAAGTACACCAAATTAAGTTTTTGGCTTCGTAAATGATAGTGAGGTATATTTGCGTCATGGCCATGGTGGTTGAGATTAGGTCTTAATAGAGTTCCAAAAGGTTATGGACGTCTGTAGTAAAGTACAAACAAATTTTTGTCCCAGCTGCTGATGGCTGGTAAACAAATCCATTTGATCTCCATAAGATCTAGAGTTAAAATTGTCCACTTCTGATGGTCACTGAACTAAATGGCACCGTATTCTTGGACAAATGATGGCTCAAAATTTAGAGGATGTAATGTTCTCAAGTATGTGAGTGGATACATGTTGAAAGTCAATTTTGAACACAAATGGTTATTACTACTTGTTAATTCAGTAAGTTCATTACGTTAGAATCCAAGCTCGAAGTAACGATATAACGCTCAATATTAGAACTAGTATACATGAAATATAAACAGACGATTTTTCAATTTCAGTAAGAGAACTATTTGCAACTTCTAGTGTTTTTTTCATTATCGTATCGGTCGTATCAATGACCTTAAGAACTCTCTAGAATATTAGGTTTGCTCCAGTCCAATTGAATTAAAATTAGTACTGAATTGGTTCGATTTCCGACATGAGCTGCGAATATGAAGATGTCATACAATTTTCTAACATTATTCGAGTGAACAACTAAGTATGTAGAAAGAGGTAACGGTTCAAGTCCAAAGTTATATAAAACCCGTGAGCGTGATTAAAACATAGACCGTTCCTAGTAAGATGTAAACTATCTTTTATTTTAACTTTATTAACAAAATATTCGAATAATCGAATGGCTTTGGCGAATCCAAAATGTATTTAACCGAAGAGAAGGGATCCAAGCGGAACCCATTGGATCGTTGCTCCGGTTGAGTTGGTTGCTGGAGCTGCAGTTGGAAGATTGATTGGGATTTGTGGCGCTATAAAAATAAAAAATCATAATTTCATGAAATTTTGAATTTCTAAAATGTCGGAAAGTTAACTTTATAATATGACCAGCTTACTGTATGCCCATCCCCATGGGAAGAAGATTCTCTCCTCAGCGTCTTCCTCAGTTTCCTGTAATTGAATCAATTTAATAATGAATTAAGAAACTTTTTTCACAGAAATATCTTGTGTCGAGAAAATCACATACCATTGGCAAGGCGAAGGCAACGACAACGAGTGCCATCAAAATTGCGAGAACGTTGATTTTGAAAGACATTTTTAGTAGTGGGTGTGAGAGATTACTCTGCCGAAAAATTGAATTCTAAGCAAAGAGAACTGACGTAGGGCAAATTTAATGACTGTGATAATTTCTCGGTCCACTTTTATACAATTTTTTCAAAATGGCATTTGAACGAACCGACCGTGACCGTGACCCAGGTCTTACCACCGATGGCATTGACTCGACTACACTAAAAAAAGCCGTCATAAATGCGTCAGCATTTTAATATTTGTACAAGAAATGAGCCAGCGACAAAAATATATGCGTATACAGGGTGGTACATGTTAAAGCTTTTGTCCATCTTGCAGATGCCAGACCAAAGGAGACATTTATTTGTTTAGAATTTGTGTATTCAGTCATTGGATCCTAATCCTGCGTACCGGACTTTAAATAACCTGGTAAATAAACCCGTGCTATCAAGTTTAATTTTTATGTTCATTCCGCCGATTCGTGCGATTTGTGATCTATATGATTAATTAATATCTCTCCAGGTTATAGACTTCGGCATCAAATTCCTTTTCTAGAATCGTATTTGAAGGACACAGTTGCGAACAACCCTGTACACAAGTAATTTTTACTTGGAAATAATAATTTTTGAATTTATTATTGATTTGAATCTCTTCCAAGTGTAAATAATACAACATTCCCTGATGACGGTTTCGTTTTATCTTTGCACAGTTGTCTTCTGTACTTACACCTTTAGTTCGGCGTTCAGTTTCCAATCGGAATTTATGTCTATCACTTTTACAAATGAAATGAGAATGAATGAGCTACAGTTCCATTCCAACTGACCACAAAAGGATGTACACAGATTTTCAGGGAAAATATAAAGAATGCTTAATTACGCAGTGATCTCAAATGACGTCCGCGTCAAAAATATTAGAATAGAAAAATCACACTTGATCAAACAAAATGTCATGAATTAATATTCTGGTTGGGAGAATCTCATCAGATTTAGCCAAAAAAACAGAATTCGTCCCATTGAACTATAGAGACATTTCTATCGCGCGTGTAAGGTGATTTGACATTGACATAGACAATTTGTATTTAAAAAATTAGTATAAAAGCCAACCGAGATTCATTTGACAATCATATCAAATCTCCCTCAGTTCTCTTTGCTTAGAATTTCAATTTTTTGGCAGAGTAATCTCTCACACCCACTACTAAAAATGTCTTTCAAAATCAACATTCTCGCCATCATCATGGCACTCGTTGTCGTTGCCTTCGCCTTGCCAATGGTACGTGATTCGATACAAAATATTTTTGAAAAATATTTCTTAATTCATTCTTAAATTGACTGATGTAATTACAGGAAACTGAGGAGGACGCTGAGGAGAGAATCTTCTTCCCATGGGGATGGGCATACAGTAAGCTCATCATACTATGTATTATAGAGTTAACTTTTCGACATTTTAGAAATTCAAAATTTCATGAAATTATGATTTTTTATTTTTATAGCGCCACAAATCCCAATCAATCTTCCAACTGCAGCTCCAGCAACCAACTCCACCGGAGCAGCGACCATCCAATGGGTTCCACTCGGATCCCTTCTCTTCGGTTAAATCCATTTTGGACTTACCAAAGCCTTTAGATTTCATCTTCTACTAATATGGACAACTCTTTAAATTAACGTATATTTCACCAGAAACTTAATTTTGAGTATTTGGTTTAATGTAGTTAAATTAAAAAATTAAACAATATTGCAATGATATGCTTTTTGAATCAATTGCTCGAGTCTTTCTTAATCGCACACATCGGTTTTAGTCGCATACATACTTTTGTAACCAAGTATTTCAATTTTTTGTATACTTAAATAACCACCCCATAGCATTGCATTATTCGCTCCTCCATCGTAAAGCTACAGAAATGGCGAAATATTCATTGAGTGGAATTCATGATAGGTAATAATATGGTAAAAGTAATCATTCATTGATTAGAGCATGCGTTATCCATTTCACATCACCCCTGCGGCAGCAAAGGTAAAAAATAATTACATCGGAGAAAACTATTTTTTTACACTAACCACAATCCATTACTAATTGTAAGTCAGATGGACCATTTAGACTGGGAAATGTTAAAGGGCTACCTGTGGCACTTTGGTGCGAGGGACGTAAGCAATGTACGTGTACTCGCACAATTTCGTATTCAATTGTAAGTCTCTTAATCCATTGACACCCGCTGAGACCGTCTTGAACAACATTTTCGTGCACAAATGAAGTACTTTTTCGTCTAATATCGAAATGTAAATGTTCCGGATGTTCCCCCTGTGAAAGTTGAAAAATCATGCGTGTAAATTCTTTCATTTTGCATTTCCCCTCTATTGCAAGTAATGTTAGATGAATTACAGAAAATTTGGAACAAATTAAAAATAATTATTTCTGACACGATTTTGACTTTCCTTGAGTTCTTTGGTAGGTAGGTTAGATGCGTCCAGTCAAAATCTTGGCAAATAAAAATAAGTTTGAATTTTTTCGTGGTTTTCTGTTATCCATATCTATCAATCAGAATCTTCAACTCCCGAACGGAAATCACGAAAGTCACCAGATGGTCAAATATATTTTCACTCCGTCTGTATTACATACGCACACATAAATCGCTGCGTATACTGTTAAGAAATTGTATTATTTTAACAGTTCGTTATGCCCGACCTTTAGAAATTAATAGCTCTCCTCCGAAAGGCGTTCCAAAAAAGTTTGTGCCGATGTTCAACGATATCCTTTTCCAATAATACTTAAATTAAACCCAAAATTTGTCGGCCGAAACTTGTGGTCGATATTTATATTACATCTATTCTATTCCTTTGTTGAACCTCAAACGGTGCAGCGAATGTCGTATTAACTTGGAACAGGAAGAAGAGATAGCAAGTCCAAGTATAAATCCACCATGCTTTTTAATTAGTAGCTTTCGTGTATAAAATTATACAGTCTGAAAAAATCGACTTTTGCCATAATTGTGATTACCTATATTATGTAAGAAAGGTCCACGTCCGATCTAATGCACCTATGTTTATTTTTTTCTCGATATTTTCCATTTGAAATGGAATGAAAGCAGAGTTGAAATATAAGTCTGACACATTCAGCTATTCGTCAACTGAACCTCCAGTCAGCGTGAAGCGACATCGCACCGACCCCGACCTTCTAAATTGGTTCATCATGATCTTCAATTTAGTAAATGTACATTGCTCGATAGCGGGGGTTGGAAAATCATTCTATGATAGTGTACTGGCAGTAGTACTTGTAAAGCAACTTTTCGGTCCCAGTGGACATTATGTATTGAGTTATAATCATAAGAGTGCGGGACTGAAATCCCAATTATTGAAAATCATGAGATCCTAACCAAGTAAAAATAATCCCATTATCTAATTCTAATTGAGGTAACGACAAATTTGATGATTTTCCTAACACTCGCTCTCAACATAAAATTTCGAATAATTCTCTACATAATATATATTTAAGCTGATTAGACAATTTGATATGAAGTTCACCTATATACTACGAGAACAGAGAAAAACCCACCAAAACCAACTGTACACCACAACCTGTGCACTTAATTGAGTAATAAATACAAAACATAGTTAGTTAACGGCGTGTAAAGTTTTATTCCATTTTTAAAGTGTACACTGTCGCTGTTGGCTAAATAATGGTAACGGATCACGTATGAGAAACGGGTCCGTTCTGTAGTAACTTCTCAGGACATGCAAACTGATCAGAATAAGAAATTACATAAATTAATTACATTATCACTATAGGTCGAATGTACAAGTTTAAATTAGACGCGTAGACAGATAAATATTTCCTAAAACAACTATAATATTTATTTCAAAAACGATGACACATGCTAAAACAATTTGCGACTTCTTCCGAGCGATGGTTGAAGGTTGAAGGAAGCCAATTCCAAATCTGTCCAGCCCAAAAAATTAAATTAACATGTGTCCTGAAACTCAAATAAACCCATCTGTTGCCATTTCTGAATAATTAACAAGCAGGTACAAGTGCGAGTGTCCAAAGTAACCCAAACAACTACGGGGAAATGTGGTTAATTTTTTTTTGATGATCTTCAACTTCAACAGGAACCCGGGGAGAAAGTAGAAATCCAACGAAAACATGATGTGTAACGGTGAAATTCGTCCAGTTAGAATATTTCATGAAGATTTAAAATTTTCGAAATATTCTAGCAATGGTAGGGAAATGGCAACATTAAATTTTTAACATGAAGTTGAGCTTTTCTGGATTTTGAAATTTTTGGATGATGTATGTTGATGGGACTCGGGGATCTTTAGCTCAACAAATGAGCAGAGCCGTGGTGTCCTTCGTATTGACTCTAGTATTTTGTGGGGCATCCAGGAAAACAATTGATGATTCCAAGTCAGCATTTTTTAGAAATAGCTTCCACTCGTCTAGATTTGCTAGACCAAGCTGAGCTTGAATGAAGTCAATTGGTAAACTCGGGCGGTAACTGCATATACATTCAAGAAAATATTAAACTTTCATATAAAATCATTACAGTTAAACTTAGGACTACACGTATGCAACGCAAGCGCTCGTCGTCGGAATTTTCAGAATACTTCGAAACCTGTTCCAGACAGCCGGGTTCGGACGACAAAATGCGGATGTGACTTACAGGGAGAATGTCCTACATTACAACTGGGCCGCACAAGACTGGTTCGTCCTCGCCAAGTGGTCGTGGGATGGGAACAGGTTTCAATGTATAATGAATATCGGTAGGACTGTAGGCATTATAATTCTACTACAAATATTGTCACGGAAAATTAAAACCCTTTGATAAAATGAATCGATTTCGTTAGATTTACAATTAAAGACCAAAACTTTACCCCAAAATGTATTTTATCTAATTCGTTGAAAATAAAAACTTCATTTTTGAAATTCCTAAGCTAAAATCTCTAATCCACGAACCCACCCACCCTTCTGACGCGAGGTCCTTGCAGTCAGAGTAATTTTACATTTTAAACTTTAGTTACTTTTTTGGAAGAAACGGGTAATGAAAACTTTGTAATGCACTGGCGCAACATGGTTCTACGAAGTGCGAATTTTAGAATTCCATTATGCCTTCCAAATGTTTCCATGCGCGTGGTATGGCAATATGGCAAATGGCAACTAAATATTGAATGATATTGCAAAGACAATTAAATATTAAAGCGACGCGAGCCATCCTGAAAACGGAGAAAGAGTTAGATAAATCAATAATAATGCACTAAAATTAGTTATGGATTTTTGTTCTTACGCTTTGATGATTGCTTTGAGAGCTTTTTTCCTCTCTCTGTTCGCAAACCAATCAATGAGATAACTCGACATTTTTGGAGCGGTTTGATATAATTTAAAGAATTTTGTATAATTTGCAGACGCTACCGCCGTCTGCAATTGAAGTGAATGCTTTACACATTCATCTTCTTTATCACTCTCTGTTAAAGACGCAAGGACTGTTCCCATATCTGTATAAATTAAAACCAAACTGATATTAATAAAATATTCAGGTGAGACAGTAGTGCAGAAATATAACAAATTGCTCTTTCCTTCTATAATTACTTACCGAGACTGTTCGAGGTGAAGATGTAGTACAGAATTCTGTAGGCAGTAAACTCGATACGATTCTCACACTCGGGAAAGGTTTTGTACAATTGTGTCAATTGTGATTGACACTGATTAAATTCTTCGTGATCACCTTTCTCAAGAGCAATTCTTCCATGAGTTTCGTAAACGAGTACTGTGAATATGTCTCGGATTCTTTGAACTGTACAGTCTTGTCTGATCGATTTTAATTGATCACAAGCATAAAAATAGTCTTGATTCTCTTTCCATTTCTTACGAACCATTGCTAATGACTTTTTCAGAATGTGTACTGGGCGGATAGTTGATGCTTCTGGAGCCTGTAAAACAATTAAATCTTTAGAATGCGAAAAAAAAATCCTAAATAAGTCAGAAATGGGTTGCTTAACTCGATATATTTTTTCTCTTAAACCCCATGAAAATCTTTCCTTATTCCTCAGATTTTTTAAGAAAAAGTTAAATCTAGTTTTTGAACGTTTCTTATATTTAAAAGATATATCCAGTTTGAGGAACAGTCGAATTTATTAGTCTGATCGTCGAATCTCTTAAAAAATTATTTGGTTTGTAAAATTCAAACACTTACACTGGTGAGACGAAGATATGCTTTTTCTAAGTCAGTATTAGTACCAACTACTGTGAGCTCACTATTCCATGCCGCCTCGCTAAAATCATCTGAAGGGGTTCTATCAATTGCCCAAGTCGGACTCATTCCTTTCGGATCAACAAATCCACCGAGACGACTCCTCATTGTACGTGGATGACGCGGTGTTGGGGGTGTGATTCTTTTTGGAGCTAAATTTTCAATGAATTAATAATTAATACATAATCAAATGACAACAAATTCCAAGATAGCATTTATTATGGTTCCTTACTCTCTTTCTTAGAGAATCGTTGTGCCCTCGCACTGAGTTTAGTTTTGTCCTGCTCCTCATATTGACTTCCATGTGCAGTATACAAATGTGGAATTTTTGGAATCCTTGGCAAAGATTTTATTAATTTGTCAGTGTCCCTGTGAAATAATTATAACAATGTTCAAAAAATTAGGTTATATATAATTTTAAAACAGGCTGTAGAAGAATGCCTCAACAAATAGGAATCAGTCAGGACAGTTTGACAATAATAATATATTTTCATATAATTTAAATTTATTTTGAAAACTTACATTGAGTCTTTTCGATTTTTTCTTGAGCCCGACTTGGAATCTTTTTTCCGTGAATCCCTTCCAGAATCTTTCTTCTTACCACTTGATGAGTGCTTCTTCATTTTCTTTTCATTCCGATCCCGATCTCTTGAGCTTGAGCTGCTGCAATTCAAAATACAAAACTTTAGTTACAAATCATCAATTATTATAAGTTAGCCCAAAACGAAAGCAATAAAAGCCAAGTAACATACTTTCGACGCTTCCTTTTGTGACGTCCCTTGCTTCCACTGCGTGACGACGAAGATGATGATGACGGCGATGATGGCGATGAAGTACGATCAGAGTTACTACTTGAAGACCTACTAGACCTAAAGCGATTCCTACCACGAATTCCTCCACGAAATCCTCGCGCTGATCTAATACCCTTCATAGTATTAACTCTGCTGTTTAATTGAAAACCTTTCCCGCTTCCACGTCCTCCACCACCACGACCCATCGTCGAAAATGAAGTCAAATCTCCATTTTTAATTGGCTTACCAGTTACAATTCCTGTAGTTAATAATAATGATAATAATTAAATACTATTAACCAATTACATGAAATACAAAGAATTAGGATTTGATAATAACCTGGGATTGCTGTATTGATGCCTGTGATTGTCGACTGGTTTATACGCGTTAATAGCCTGTAAAATAATTCAGGAAATTAGGAGCGTATATCCAAAAAATAACTAAAAATCTATATTTCGTTCATGTAATCAAACAATGTAAAACGTACTATAATATAAAACTTACTGTGGTGGATAAGGTTCAAGCATCCAATTTCTAGTTTGACAATCTCCTCGGCCATAAGCCTCTTGAACTTTTGCTTCCATGATTTTATCAATAACATCCGTTCCCAAACCAACCTGAATACACATTGCGTAACATTTTCCAGCGTACTCTCTGCAAATCAAAGGAGAAATAAATTAGATATTTGCCTCCTTTCCAAAATCTTTGAAATCGAACTAAAATGTTAGATATTACTTACTTTAGAGAGTCTGGCCATTCTTCGTAATTCCCTGCTCCCGCTCCCTGACCTGTACCTGATGTTTTATCTTTATTTGCGTCAGTCGTTTGATTCTCAGGTGAAGAAGCACTAGCCCAATTACTTCCATTTTGTAAACCATAGTTGACCTGGTCACCCGATTTACGATTGAACCCATTCCTATTATTTTGAGCATAATGTTGATTTCCCTGACCTAGAAAATTATTTGCACTTGCTCCTGATGTTGATGGAGAGCTAGATTCAGGAGGAAATAATGGAGGGGGAGCTGGTGGTGGCGGCTGGTTCGTAACCCCTGGAGGCGGGGGAAGTGGGGGATTGAGTAATTTCGGTTTAGAGAATACATGTTTCTTCCCTGTTTGAAGTTGAAACCTAATCCCACTCCTGACAGGGGGTTGCATTGGAGGTGGTACTGGCATTGGAGAATTCTGAGGGCGAGTGTTATTATTATTTTGATTCCAATAATTCTGTACGTTATTGTTATAATTCTGGGGAAATCCCCTGTTGTTTGGAAGACCAAAATTGTAGATTTCGTGTGTGCCCATCCCCGTGTTGTAACCTCCATTCGGCCTGTTTTGAGGGGTTTGCATTAACGGCGGCGGTGGAAGCCCACTGAAGGAAGAAAAAGTAGAACCTTCTACCTGCTGTGAATTAAAAGAAAAAACAAAATTAGAATCAGTTTGAACATATTTTGTAAAATAATTAAATCAGCACAAACACAAGAAATGAGAAGTAGAGAAAAATTTAGATTAACTACTTGTAACTGATTTTCAATTCCAGTTTGCTTCAATTTGAAACAAACATATTGCATGTTCATATTTTATAAAGGGGTCTTCTTTAAATTCAAAACATTGTAAAAAAAAAACTATAACTTCAGTCATCCGCAGTTTAATTTAAAGAATTTGGCATTAAGTTAACATTAATTTATATCTTACAAACAACAGACTAGCCAAATAAGAAAAATAGAAAAGAAAATGCCAATAATTCCAATTTGAGATATTAAATTTAATTTAATCCTGGATTTTTGCGATATTCGTGAGGTTGGCTGTTCACTTGGTGTTCTACTTGGCGGTCCCACTCGACCGTCAATTTCGCTGGAACCTCCCTCGATCTCTCGCACTCGTATCATTCACAAATACCACCACCGGGATTAAATAACAAACGTGGACGGAAGGAAATATACTCAAAGATATTTAATGCTACTTACCATATCACTGTACCAAGAATTTGCAGTCGAGGCAGTTGATGGTGGCGGAACTTGTCTGAAATAATTTAACCCAAAATAGGAATTAATATAATATATGGCCATATTCAGAACTAGGTACACAGGTATCGTCTGCCGAGTGAATTATTACTAGGCCATGTCCACACGAACTATTTTCCTAATATGCGAAATTTTCGCATATTAGGAAAATAGTTGATTCTAGGATTTTCGCAGCGAAAATCCTAGAATCAAGGTTGTAATTATCCTTTACAACCTACACCTGATCTATTCTGCTTTACCTTGCCCGTTTACTATTTAAATTCATTCACGGACGTTGTGTTGCTTGGCCATGTAAATATGTAATTTTATGTGACATATACTTTACATATTTATGATATGCGTTTCGTCAAGTAATAATGTTAGATGCGACTGATTTAAAGTGTGTAGGTCTATCGAGCACACAAAAACAACAACAGGAAATAATTCAAATAATATTTGTTAGCGAACAACGCATTATAATGGCGTTCCTCTAAAAAAAACTCCGGAATATTTTAAATGATTTAAAGAACAAAACTAATTTTTCTAATTGAAAATTGCGTTTTGCGTTTAAAATGGAGTCTTTCATCTTCAACGAGAAAAAACACAATCCTACCATCCAAGAGCCGTATTGCCCAACACACTAAATTTTGTCAAATTTTAAATCAATAAAACGTCCCAAGTTTTACGTTCTACAACGTTTAACTACGAGTTGCGTTTCGGATTGGAAATTGAAACGAAACGGTTTACTTCTATTCTAGACCTCAGGGTGGACTTTAAAAGTAATTACCAATTTAACCTCTTACTCTAATTATATTAATTTCAGAAAACAAGCCATTACAGAGTAACTACTAACTACATTTCGAAAAGTTAGTTCGTTGCATTCTGCGTTTTTCCAAAAGTGCAACCCAGAAAAAAACAAATGAGAAATTATGACTCACGAGTAAAATTGGTACGGAAGTGACCACGGTTGTGGTTGAACCGGAGCTTGAGTATTTGTCGAAGAAGCCAATCTTTGGGCAGCGGCTGCTGCCTCACTCAGGTCAACATCGACCACGTCCATTGTCGTAGTGGCCATGATGACGTAGTCCAGTAAGTGACCAAAATGAATGTAGAAAATTGACCTTTTTATTACCTTTTGAATTTGACACGTAGATTTGTTGTCTCCTTTCTGATTTCCTTATTGTCCTTTATCTATCCTTATGCTTTGAAAACTAACCCTGACCTAAATAATTCAGTTGGACCATTCAAAGTGGCCAACGCCTTTCCTTTCCTAATCCAACTTTGGACGTGTGAAATTCGGTCGAAATTCTGAAAATGCGTTGTAAAATTGTGACGATTTTTTCGTTTTTTTGAAGAAATTAGAAAAGTCGACTGAAAACGTTGTGGAAATTCGTGCACGACGGAGAGTAGTGATTGAATGAAGAGGAGGGCGTGATTTGAACGCAACCTTTTGTTCTCGCGTGTGAAGAGAGAATGAGATGAAAGGAGTGGACGAACTGCGTCATGGACCAGGGCCGCTCACAAAACATGTTCACTAACATTGTCATGGCAACCAAACAGCACCCCCTGTTCGGAACCCCTTGCATGAATTTTTTAAATGTTGTACATATTGGCTCATGAACAAAGTGTGTTTACACACTGTGACTGCGGGTTTTACTCAGTCATCGATCCTGAGTTGTGAGAATTCAAATATCACACATTCTTAGTCAAATTATGACTTATCATCTATTTCTACGGCGGAGGAACCTCACAACCTGCTATGCAGGTTAAGAATTTACCAAAAGTTGAAGACTGCAACTGCACTATTACTATTACAGCATTTATTTGACCCAATGTCTTTTTAACCATCGTTGGATTGTCGATCCTCGTGGTACTCGACTTTCCTACCTCATTGGGCGTTTCACTGATTTATGTAAGTGAGAAGAGAACTCCAAATTCGGCGGATGGTAGGCAAGGTGAAAACCTCACGGTATAGGAAAAGTCGGGCTGAGATATGCCAGGCCGGAGGATTTTAAAAAATAAAAAAAATAAATGGGAGTTTACCTCAGGCCGCACTTGCACTAGAGAAGAGACCTCTAGTGCGGCTGCCCATATCTCC
>JAQFYE010001182.1:0-25005 GCA_034694305.1 Protaphorura glebata | reverse complement strand
ACACACACACACACACACACACACACACACACACAATTGTATTTTGACCAGAATTGGTATCGGAATTTGAATTGGAATCCGAATGTTTAAAACTGAATTTTAATTGGAATCGGAATATTTTAATACACTCGAATTCGAAATCGGAAAAAATAGTAGTTTGAATCAAAAAATCGGAATCGGAATTCGAAATAATTGTTCGAATTTCCTTCTCTGCCATAAGCAGGTAAGTACATAATAATCTGAATTGAAATTCGAATTCGAAAAAAATCGGTATTTTGAGCAGAATTTGAATTGCAATTCGAATTGGAATCTGAATTTTTAAAACACCGGAATTCGAATTTTAATTAGAATCGGAATTTTCGAATATATTCAAATTCGAAATCGGAAAAAATAGTAATTCGAATTAAAAAATCGGAATCGGAATTCGAATTTCAATCCCTGACCAGGACTTTGACCCTGCTCCCAATTTTCTGACGTCAAGGTCGAGGCTATCCCATGTCAGTTTGGCATCCCGAGAGCTAGTTTTATAAGATCTTGGAAATTTTATGTGTACTAACATATTTCAAACGAGTCGGTGAAAGAAATATAACTCTGCTAATCCGAATTCATTGTCGTTAAATAATGGATGACATTTTCTTAAAATTACGAATAATAATGCTAGCTTTTTACCAGTAACTTGTATCTCGTGATACCCAATGATGGAGTCTAACTTCAGCGACAAGAGGCACGGAGTGAAAGTGCGGCAAAAAGTCAACTCGTGGTAAACTCCGATGGACCAGAAGTTGTGTTTTCTGTTTACAATTTTTAAGTCAATTTTGTTTAGTTTTTCAAAAAAGTTAGAATTTCGTAATGGATCTACAGGAAGAATTTATAGCGGCATCCTGCAACTGTACTTACAATTCCTTAGAATTACAGTCAGATGTCTTAATTTATGGATCAAATAAAGCGTTAGCTGTTTATAGCATCCCAGTAAGTTCTTCAAAATATAATAATATTTTACACTTTAAACAAATCTGACGATTTAATTTTACGATGTGATCATAAGAATTTGGCCAACCCTGTATAGCTCTTAGTTTGAAAGTTATTAGAATATACCTAGTGATTTTTATGAATTCATTTTTATTTTCAGAAAACCATGCGAAATTTTTATATGTATTTACAATTGAGAACCAAAATGTACACAGACATTATATTGCATTACATACAGGGTGTCCACGAAAAAGCGTACAGTTGTTTGATGATATTTTGGCGTAGTTGCAAGAAATTGTGTTACGGTCAGGTTGGAATTATGTATAAATTCTACGAATTCATTTTATCAACGTAAACCACACACTAATAATATTAACTTAAAGCGGACATAGTATTATGGATATGGATGGATCTGTCCCACTCTCCCAAGGATTTTTATTCTGATAGTTTACCTTGATAAAGTAGATTCTTAGAATTTATCCATAATTCCAACTTGACCGTAACACAGTTTCTTGTAACTAAGCCAAAATATCATCAAACAACTATGCGCTTTTTCGTGGACACCCTGTGTATTGATTTTAATTTGGAATCCAAGTATAGAGAAATAATTGCTCTCTGGATTATCAATTATTGATAATCCAGATCGCAATCTTACATACATGTCTCTCTATGAAATGTATATCTCCCTTTTTTGTGTTATGTGGTTCGGCCACAAGGTTATGAACAACCAGAGAATAGAATTGATGATTTAAGATTATTCTCCATTTACAGGAAAATCGGGTATTGCGAACTTTCGTAAGTCATAAAGGCCGAGTCAACTGTGTACGATTCGTCAAAGATACGTAAGAATGGCATAACATATAATTGAACAATCAAACATGAGAAATAGTTGAGTCGATATATCGAAATTTTTAGCAAATATTTTTGGTTACAGAGATGAACAACAGATTTTGTCTAGTGACTCGGAGGGCCAACTTGTTCTATGGAAGTGGCTACGAGTGGAGAAAACCCTTGATCCAGAAATTATCAAGGATGGCACTGGCAAGTCTTCAATTACTGTCTGTGATGGAATTAAAATTTCAGAAAATGAAGCCATGATTGGTTACATAACTTCGTTGTCAAAAATTTTTATTCTACAACTTACATTTCCGTCTCTCTCTGAAAGAAGTGAGTTTTGTATTTACACTTTTTAGAACAGAAGTCAGAACTCAGAATTTACGCAATCCTTGTGATTCCAGATACGAAATGTGTAGTTCTCCGAGAGGTTGACTTGAAGCAGTCATGTGCTTTGGACCTCGTATTTCATTCGTTGGATTCCATTGAAACTATAGTAATGGTCTTAGGAATGGACTCTGGTTCTGCAAATTTATTTGGTTGTAAGAAGGATAGTCCTGAAAATATATTTGAAATATGTTCTTTGAAAAAACATGACGACTGGGTGAGGTGTGTGGCCTTCAACAAATCAGGTTATACCAAAAATTATACCTTTCCTTGGGTTGGGTTCGTACAAAAATGTCTAGAAAATACTAAAAATTATATACCATTTCATTCTACAGAAAACGGAATGACTTTAATGGCGACTGGAGGACAAGACTCGTTCATTGCTATTTGGAGATTCATCGAACCCACTTATGGCGCTCCAGACGATGAATTTGAATTTCAGGTACACGAATTTCAGAAGTGCAGAGTCGTATTTGAATCTATGATTATTGGTCACGAGGGGTGGATTAACTCTCTCGATTGGAATTCGAAAGGTCAGTTGTATATAGAAATTGAAAATTTTATGGTTGCCTTTGTGTTAGCCATTTTAAAAGTTAAACGTACTTCTTTCTTTGTTTAGGAGAGCTCATTTCTTGTTCAAGTGACCAGTCCATAATAATTTGGCAAAATTGTGGTGATATATGGACCGAAAAGGCTCGTTTTGGTGCTATTGGTGGACAAATCCCTGGAGGTTTTGGGGCTAAGCTATCGAACACCACAGTTGCAGCTTTAGGATTCCAAGGATCGATACAAATCTGGACGGAAGAAAATGTAAGTGGAATTAAAAAACTTTAATTATTAGAGTTACTTGAAAAATTCTGTTTTAAATGAATTATTTTTATTCTATTATTTCTCAGCTTGAATGGAAGATTAGTCCAAGCGTCACGGGACATTTCAAATCCGTAACGGATTTAGATTTTCATCGAGACGGTAACTTCCTTGCAACAACAAGCCAGGACCAGACCAGCAGAATCTTTTCTCCGTGGGGCGAAAAAAGATGGCACGAAATTGCTCGGCCTCAAATACATGGTCACGACATGTTCGCTGTAAAATTCTCTCAGGATTTTCTGGTCTCAGGAGCCGAAGAAAAAATTTTAAGAGCTTTCGAGCCAACTGAAATTTTTATTGACAGTCTTGAGAAAATATCACAAGTCACTGTCACCTTTGATCATCGTAAATAATTACACGACAAAATTTTTTTCACCTGTCTGGCTCTAGCCTAATTAATTAAACTTATAAAAATATATAGTTTCGCCGTCCGCAACTTTACCTGTACTCGGTTTGTCAAACCAGAGTGGTTTACCTGATACGAACGACGTATCGGATTGTAACACAAAATCCATTGAAGTTCGACTGGACGAAGATTTTCTACGAGCAAATACGTTGTGGCCAGAAGTTTCGAAGTTGTATGGCCACGTGTACGAAATAGCATGCATAGCTGCGTCCAGAAATTATCCTCTAATTGCCAGTGCTTCTCAGTCCAGCAAACCCCAGTTTTCTGGGATCATTTTATGGTAACCAGTTTGAATAAGAAATTGTCATGTTAAATGTCTACAACCTGAGCCGGACTAAAATTTCGTATATAGGTGCTCCAAGACATGGAAGAATTTGGGTGATTTTAAATTTCACAAGTTGAATGTGAATGACATGGAGTTCAACCATCAAGGAGATCGACTTCTATCCGTATCAAGGTAATGCGGTTAAAGTAATGACTCGACTGGCTAGATATAATAGCCCAATTATAAAGTACACCGCACAATGTGGCGCGTAACCTTACCCCCCCCCCCCTCCTCTCGGCAGCCCAGTAAGGGGGAGTCAGACAAAATGGTGAGATATGCATTCGTGAGAGAATCTTATCAATGATCTAAAGAGCTATTCCACCTGAAAATCCGATGCGCATAGCGGAGCTGACAAGCGCTTAAGTAAGAATAGGCATGAAAAGGGCCACCAGGACACGGATTTTTGGACGATAAATAATTTTTTTCTATAAATCCACAGATACTACATTTATACGCAATTTTAAAAATTTTATTCGACCGGTTTGGAAAAATTCGATTACCACTAAATTGAAATATCACACATTATTTCGTCCAATTCTCAAACGAGTGAAACCGAATTTTATATAAAAATTGCAAAAAAGATAGCATGGGTGGATTTTCGAAAAAAAAATAGTTTTTACGTTTCTTTGTCAACAAACCGTTCATTTTTGGGAGTCTTTTCTTCTGAATCCGCTTCTTACTTAAGCGCTGGTCATCGCCGCTACTCACAAAGGATTTTCAAACGGAATAGCTCCGTAGAACCTATATAAGATTCTTTACAAAATGCGTATCTCACTTTTTGTCCAACTCCCCGATGATTGGACTGCCGAAGGAGGACAAATGTTACATGCTACCCTTTACATTAAAGAGATCGGACCTGGGCCATGTGGAAAGTATTCGAAAGTGCAGAAACCTCTTTATTTTCGATGGAATTACTGGAATCTGGCGGTGTACACACCCGAGCACTATTGGTAGGAACATGGATTCCTCTCCCAACATTGAAAGTATTTACAACTGGAGCTCGAGATAAGAAATTGATAGTTTGGAAGCCCTCTGATGTGACGTTAGTGTCTATAATTTATATTTGATATTATTAGCAAAACTAAAACTAGTTGATCCTTTAATTTGGAACATGAAGGAATGGAAGAAACTTCGATACGTCAGGCACATATTCTTTCAAGCATGCGGTCTCGGCAATCTCTGTAAATGAGGATTGCGTAATGGCCGCTGGACTGGAATCAGGATGTATATTTTTGTTCCAACTTTCATTGGATTCACCAAATGAAGAGATGTTGCAGATACTTGTTAAACTTGAAAACGGGTAAGGATTAAATGTTATTTTGAACACAGTTTTACTATTATTAATTCTACATTACGTTTCTGAAAAGGTTGGCCCATCATGGCACTATAAACAGGCTTATGTTTAATCCAAAGAACAGGAACCAACTCGCGTCTGTGGGAAATGACCATTTAATAAAAATATTTAAAATATTTTCTTCGAGTGAGTGAGATAACTATAACTATTTTTACAACAAATTAAACGTCTGTTAGAATACATAATGTCTCCTCTGATTTTTTACTCGTATTACTTATGCTTAGCGTATAAATTGAATTCCATTGTTAAGTTTTTAATGGTTGGAAGAGCACATAATATTCAAACCAAGAAATAACACAAAAATATTTTTGTTCAATTGAATAAGTACTTGATGAAACCCAGTTTGTTATTTTATTAGGAATTTGTTATCCATACGCATCATCAACAGCAGGCAATATATTAACACCAATGAGTACTAGGAGAAGAAAATCAGAAAGTCGTGCACACATTTTTCACTCGAAATTGCGAAAAGATTATTTATTTTAGTTTAGTCTGATTTTTCTGTGATGCGCAGTGTACACGTGCGTTGTGTACGAGAACGAGATGGGATAGAAATAAATCGAAGTTAAAATCATTGGAATATTACTACACTAAGGTGGTTGGTGACATTCCGTTTCGGTGTCACCGCACAGTAGACGAAAGAAACAACATAACATTGAGTAAACAAAACTGACGAAACACGAAATCATCAGCGTGAGATGAAATTCTTGACCGCAATAAAAGAAATTAACTGACTAACTAGGTCTTACGTCAATTATTTGTGATATTTTAGTATTAGTTGTGTTTACGTTGGTAGGACTCATCATTCTAGCTGTTTATGCGATTGACTGACTAGACAAACAAGAATATACGTTGTAATTAAACCTCAAAAATGAATTGGTCAGACCATTTCTTGACAAATAATGACATTTTCCTCAAAATCCTGATTCGCACAGACAACTACGGATATCTGAACATTCAATAATACTTGTATGCGTAATAGTTACTGTTACGAGCCAAACCAAGTAACAATGGCTAGCACGTCAGCGTCAGCTAATACGCTAGGTAGGAGTAGGAAGTAACGGTAGGCGATTTTGGAGTAGTCTAAAGGACCCATACGAACGAACAAAGGTATGATTTATGGGGGTCATGACTTTAGAATAAAAACTTTTCGTGAATCGCTGGATTTTTGAACAGAATAGAGGGGGAGTATTTGAACTTTCAGTGGCTCCGTACTTTTTTGTATTGGAATGTCTTGGACCACGGAAACTCGTTTCTCGCAACCCTTCCGAGGTCGACCTCTCTTTATTGGCTCCTTAGGTTGCTGTTGTAGTGGTGCTTGAATTATTTTCACTGTGTTAATTAGTGGCGAGTCGTTGGAACGCTTAATGGGTGAGTCAGGTGTATGAGAAACTATAACAGCTGTTGGAGTTTGTGACGTTTGTCTCAAAATCGTAGGTTTGTTCCTAATTGGGGATTGGCTCTGTGTTACGTTGCAATTAGTATGTTTCGTCAATTCCAGTTTCAGAATATTATTCTCAGCCCTTAGTTTAAGAAGTTCGGATTGAAGTTTGACATAATCAGACTGAAGATCATCATATTTCCCTTCTAAAGCAGAAATCCATTGTTTTCTTCTTTCACGACTCCTGGAAGCTGCCGCACGATTCCTCTCTAGGAGTTCTGACTTCTTCTCTATACTTTCCGGACATTTACTTTGAAAGTCAGGATTTCTATTAATTTCATCCGGACTTGAAATTGATGGGGGTGTTGATTCTATAGTTAACCGTAGGTTTGATTTTTGTTTCTTAGTATTTAAATTCAAACCTTGGTTTCCTCTATTCGAGTTGGAGATCACATTAGGAATGCACGGTATTACAATAATGTTGTCTTCGTGGAAATTCGTTACTGATTCATAAGTAGGTTCATTTATAGAAGACACAATTACTTCCTCATCTAGTCCTATGGTCACATTAGGTTCGTTAGATAAATTAATTCCTGATTCACACCTGAGTTGGGAGGGAATCTTAGTCGCTACTGAATCCCCATTGGATTCTGCTTCTTCAGAAACATTTTTATCAGTTTCTTTTAGTGTACTCGAAACACCAAGAACGTTTGTAGTTGCTGAAGTAAATATTATCGAAGTTGCCGTTGTCGTTGGAATATACCCGAAAACTTGTGGTGTGTTTAGAGTATCATCTGGATTTGTTGCTTTCTGGGCGAATTGAAAACCAAAATTGTTTTCTGACGTTGGTGTGCCAGACGCTGCTTTTGAAAATTGTTCATCAAATGGATTCAAGTCTTGAAAAAGTCCAACTTCTTCACAATTTCGAATAAAACGTGACGGGGTTGGAGTTTCATCAACGAATCCTTCTTGTCCCAAACTTATAGGTCCACTCTTGGTAAAACTTAAAGACATCTCATGCCGTCGTTTATGAACTTGAAGATGGTCCTCATTAGTGAAACGCTAAATGTGATTAACAGAACAAGTCGCAATTAATTCTCGATTACGTTTAGGTTAAGTATAAACCATAACGATACAGAAGATTATTCCGTATATCTTCAGTGAAACATTTTAGAATTTAGAATTCAATTCGGCAATCTTTGTATGAAAGACGGTGACTGAATAAAAATTATTTAGTATTAAAAAAAATACTGAATAGGACTTACGGCAGCACAGACAGTGCATTTGAAGGGTTTTTCTACTTCAGTATTTCCAATTCCTACTCTTTCATCCATTCTAATATTATTTCAACTGAATTTGAAAACACAAATTGAAATAAAAATAGATTAGATAATTTCACATTTTCGAAAAACTCCAAGCATATTTGGTAACTTACGCGGTTCAAGATTCCTGGAAAGTCCGGTGTGACAAGTTCCCGCTGGAAACTTTCCAGTCCACTAATCACGCAATCAGTAAGTCAGTAGTTATTTGAATATTTGATTAGATTATCAACGTATGACAAAAATATAATTCAGAAATAGAAAATTGTTGACTCGAATTTCACACACGAGCCCGCCAGATTGTCACGTTTTGAGCCCGGCAATTTTGTATTTTTTTTTAGTCGAACGATTTCGATTTCTGAGAAAGCGGTTCAAGTGGATGAAAAACTAAACAGAAACAATGAATTAAAAATTAATTCGAAAGTGCTCGGAAATTTTGTCGTTCTACTATTGAATTAACTGAGGTTTAGTGGGTACTGTGCTTTTGATAAATTTTGATCAACGTGGACGTGTACGCGTAACTGGTAAGCCAACATACAAAAATCATTTGTGATTAGGAAATGTCCTAATTCAAAGGAAAATTAACAATTTATAGTTAATTCACTAATTCCAATTTGGATTTCATATTTTAAAAGGTCCACTTGATTATGACGTTAATGGGTACACAATTTTTAATTTTAAACAAATCCTCCATTGATAACGATAACCATCTACAATTTAAAAAACTTGATTTGATTTGATTTGATTTATTGACAACACCCCGTAGGTCCTTACGTTGTACAATTTAGATTTACAGTTATAGGTTCAAATAATTCAACATAGTACAATTACAGTCGCACATATAATCTTAAAGTCTATCAACCGTGTTCATTAGCACTTAATTACAATAGAATTTGAAACAAGCATAAGGTAATGTTTCAAATCCACAACCATATTCATTCCACAATTTTGCACCAATACCATTATATTTAAAGCACTTCATACCGGAGTCAGTTGACGGAGCAGTTGATTGATGAAAATTTTTCACTGAGAGAGTACAGTGGATATGTGCTTCCGACGACGTGATTTTAAACAAATTCTTTAGCATCACTGGTGCATTAACATTATTTTTAATTTTATACATATTGCACAAAATCGAACGATAATACATCTGCTTTGGACTCAACCAACCCAACTCATTATTTAGTTTATCAGTAATTGATTCATAACTAGAACAATTGGTAATTAGACGTGCAGCTGTTTTCAAAATCCTTTCAATCGATTTAAGATTCTCTTTACTGGCCATACCCCAGACACTAGTCATATAGTTGCTATAGGCAGTTGCTACTGATTGTCGCTTGTCATCGATAACCACTGTGCACTGCCTTACTCATGCCTATTTGTGCTTATGTAGGCTGCGAAAAGGCTACAAGGTCAAACGTTAGGTGAAAGGTCTATGAACCTTATTTTTGAGTTTCGCACACATGACATAGCTTAAAATAATCCACAATTTAACATTTCAGGTCACTATTCGCCATAAAGGTATGGAGTTAATGCTTAAAATAATTATCAAATCAAGGAACTGGGTTTTTGTTTTGCGGTATTTAGCACAAGTTAAGTATTTGATATTGAAGTTAAAGTTACAGTGTAGTCTTTAAAAAAGTGTTGTCAACTGGACAAAACACGCAACTGAGATATAGGAAAATGCCTGATTATGTGCAATTACGAAATAGTAAAATTACTTCGGTGAGAAACGCCAGCACTAATTTTAATCCAAATATTTGGAACGAAATAAAATGGCTTAATTTTCTTATTTTTCTTTTATATAGTTAAAACATGGCCTCCGCGTCAGCTTGGAATCCTGTAGACTCTGACGATGAGCTCGAAAATACGGAAGAGTATCGAAATGCCGGTCGGGAATCACTCCTTGTCATTATTGATGCAAGTTTGGATATGTTTCGTGCTTGGGGGGAGGAGGATGACACTCCGATTAAAGCAGCTCTCAAGGTAATCTGAGTCATCGGAAACTGTTTCCTGTAGGTCAGCTTCTGGTAGATTTTAAAATCATTAGTATTAGACAGTTTGTGCAGTTAAACAGAATCTAAACTTTTGGTATGGCTAGGATAGATAGAAACCAGTGAACACAAGTATTTTAACTCCTGCATAATATCCAACTCAACGCCAACATTTAAAATTTCTATACCCTCCGCTAAACCGTATTATGTTCTACGGAGACGGACTTTCATGCATTCTTCAATCTGATCGACAGATGCATGATTTTATGTAGTGCATTTAATAACTGCCCAATGTTTAATTTTGCAGTGCTGTCATTCCACCTGGAGAAGTAAAATTATTTCAAATCCAAAGGACTTGGTTGGAATCCTTCTTATGGGAACAGAACATCAGAAGAATTCGCCTGGATTTCCGAATTTGTACGTTCTGCAAGATATGTCAAACGTTACAGTAAATATGATTGTGGAATTGGAAAAGATGCAAACATCCGATGATTTGGATGGTTTCTGTGATAAAATTGGAAATTCATCGGACTACATGCTGAGAGAGACGTTTTGGCTGGCCAAGTTACTTTTCGATGACGCGTAATAGTTTATACCATACTCAATACGCGCGTTCTGAATTTATGTAATCATCAATCATATTACGCATTTTCAGAAAAACTACGACCTTTTCCAAGAAAATTTTGTTTTTCACGTGTGAAGACAACCCACATGCTGACCAGATTAATCTACGCAACGATGCTTTCAGTAAATTCAATGACTTGGGAAACGTTGACTTCAGCATCATCACCTTCAATAAAGAATTTGAGTACGATAAATTTTACTCGGTGAGCGATATATTCAGTCAGTTGAAGGAATTTTATTTCCAGAATAATTTCTTTGACGTGAGTATTGTATTCTAGAATATCTTGAAGGACAAGATGGCAGTTACAATTCCGTCAAACATGGATAGTCTTGTAAAAGTTGTTCGAATGAAGCAGCGGTTAAAGCGTCCTTTAACACGCAGCACATTGGAGCTTTCACCTGGAGTCAAAATAGGTGTTGGTGTTTACTCTCTTGTTCGGTAATTGTTTTAATCATTCTCATTCTACTCTCACCAATTTCGTCCGAACCGCCTAAAATTTAAACGGTAGTTAGTAGTTAGGGAGAATACTTCAGATTAGAAACACCAAGCTCTTCTCAAGATGAAAATGAAAGTATCACACACAATGTCAAACAACAGCTACTCAGTTATACGCATGCCTGAACGATTACCATATACCATTGTTTCGTACGTTTTACTTAGTATTAACAAAAATTGCATTCACTTTCAGGCGTGCATTGCCCCCCAAAGCTGTGAAGATTAACAAGAGAAACAACGAATTGGTGACCAAAACTGTCAATAAATTCCGCGCGGTAAGTATGCTATGTAATTATAGTCATAATCACCTTCGTCCGCCAGTTGAAACTCAGCTTGAGTAAATAAAGTACCTCTTCCCGATCAACATTCATAATTCAACGTTTATTTGTTAGGATACCGGAAATACAATTTTGAAGAGTGAGGAAGTAAAAATTGTTCAACTGGGTGGAGAACAAATTGTACTTACATCCGATGAATTGAAAAGTGTAAAGTACATATATGAGCCCGGCATGAAAATAATAGGCTTCTTGGACCAATCCGAGGTGGACATATTTACGTGGTATCATTCGGAGGGATATTTCCTCTATCCGGACGATGAGCGTTGGAATGGGAGTAAGGATTTGTTCGTAGCTCTCTTACGTCGATGCCATGCACTGAAGGTACAATCAGAGTCACAGTGCTGAAGAGTTGCCTTTCTGTTGTCTGATCGGTTTTCGATTTCTATTTCATTTCCGATTTTTATTCACAGAAAGTTGCTCTTGTCAAGTTGGTTATGTCACGTGGACGAACCCCCAGATTGGGATGCCTCATTCCTTCAATCGATGAAAGTATTGGTCAAAACCAAAAACTACCCGAAGGGTTCCAACTGTTGAAATTGCCTTTTTCAGGTTTAGTGTATTACATTTTGAATTTAGAAACGATTTGAGTGATTCAGTGTTTAAGTCAGAATTAGCTAGTACCAGGACAATCAGAGGTTCCGAATATCAGTCCTGAGTATATATAACACTGAAGTAAGTGTATTTATTAAGATAACAATCGGTTTTTCATTTATCGAATGGATCCAAATCGGACTGCTCGACCATCCATACGATTGATTCGTTTCCTCCAGGAGTAGTTTGGTCACTTGCGAGAATCCTCAGTTTATCCAGAGTTTTACATTTGGAAAAGCATGAGTGACTTGATTTTATAATTTCAATATTTTATGCTTTCAGTTTTGTTGCAAGGTGATATGTAATTATGGGATCAACGTGATTTTATTACCTTGTTATATTTTGTTGTCCCTTGAAAAAACGGTTGAATCTGAATCTGTTTATGTGTGACATTGTTAGATGAGATACGTGATGTCACTTTTGATTGGACCAAAGAACCTGTACCAGCGGCAGACCTAACTGCTCTAATGGAAACAATTGTTAAGAAGATCACTCATAAGAAGTTTGATGTACTTGCTGTTCAGAACCCATTGTTGCAAAATAAATGGAGAGAGATTGAAGCTGCTGTGCTGGATGATGATGGGATTAATATTACACAGGATAGATTTGAGGATTTCACGGGTAATTAATTTGTGATTGAATCACTAGAATCACTAATATGGATTGTACCAATTCGTAAAAACTGCCGGATCCACCCACGTCTATACAACTTGACTAGTTTTGGCCGACTTTGTTTGGTTTTTCTGTTTTGAATAGTCATGGTTTTTTAATTTCAGAACCGAACAGTTCGCTAATGAGAGAACGTATTGGAGAATTATCTCGCAATGTTATGGAGCACTCGGCTTCTCTGGGAGGAGCTTTCATGGGAAATAGTGCCACTATAGCAAAGAAACCAAAAATTGTCGTCAATATGGCTATGGAAGCAAAGAACAGAAGGGTGAGTTATAATTTGGTTCTTCCTCAGAATTTAAGGATTTACAAATATCGCCAAGCAACTAGCAAATGTTAATTTATAGGTGGAGAAATTAACGTGCGAAGTTCTTCGAGAGTTTCTTGACGGGGTTGGTGTTACGACGTATCGTAAAGTGAAGGCTCAACTGGTTTCAGAAGTATACAAACATTTCAATTTGAATTGATCGAAACATTCCAAGAAGATTTTTGTTGTCTTTCTATTTCACACCGTCCGTAATACAATTAAATAATTCCGCGTCAGATTGGTAATACTAGCATTGGCCATTTGGCCACGCTACCACCATATATGAAATTTTATTTCGAATCCAATAAACCGTAGGTAAACTAATTTTGAATTTAGAAAATTTTTGTGTGTTTAATATAAAATATGTTGCGGTGGTATCAGGACTTCCTAAAATTAGCCCCCGAATGTATATTTATTAGGATAACAATCGGTTTTGTCGAATGGGTCCAAATTGAACTGCTCGACCATCCAAACGATTGATTCGTTTCCCTTTAGGCGTAGTTTGGTCACATGCAAGAATGCTCAGCTTGTCGAGAGTTTTACATTTGGCGATAAGAGCATGAATGCCAACGTCGGAAACCTACGAAATAATATTAAATTCATTTTCAGCACTATTTTGTGTTAATGTGTTAAAAATAATTAACAAAATCTATTAACCTGGCTTCCATCTAGACTAAGGGTTCGTAAATTTGGCAAATATAAAATCCCGTATTGGATTGAGACATCCGTTAATTGGAGGCAGCCTCCAAAGTCAATCAAATGCAAGTCTATCCCCAGGAAGTCAGAATTAGATAAGTAGTCAAATATCAATTGATTATTCTGAGCTTTTAATGTTACCTTTGAGCCTTGCGAGTGACTGGTTCTGTAGGCGGGTTCGGGTATTCTTCCAAATGTCTTTCTCAGAATCCTCCAATTCAACCATATCCTCAAATGAAAACCCGGTTACTCCTTCGTCCGTCAAATTACTCCATCCACGAACGCGTAATTTTTTCAAGGTGGGTATGTTGAAACAGATTAGCTTAAAATTTTTATCCGTGCCAAAAGTTGTCCAGAAATCCAAATTAATTTCGGTCAGTTTTCTTAAAATTGTGCAGAAATGGAGAAACCAAGCAGTGCGCTGGTTCTCATCAAAACTTTTCGGGATAGATTTTTCGGCGTGGCTGAAGTTAACCTTCTTCAATTTTTTAGACATGCCATGCGCTTCTATTGGTTTTGTAAGGATATTATAATTTAGCCATCCAGTCTGTGCACATCGAAGGTCTTCGAGCTCTAGTATTTCAGGCAGAAAGTTTAAAGTTTTGAAATTTTGTGTCCCAGAAAGGTCAAGCGTAAGGAGCTTCTTTAGGTTCAATTCCTTATTATCTTTGAAGTTAAAAACTTGTTCAGTTATGGGTGTATAATCCAAATAGAGTTGTTCCAATCTTGCCCCTTTTTTTACAAGGAATTTCAGAGTCGACTCGTCGTTGATTTTACAACGAGAGAGACGAATCCCAGAAAGATGAACTAGTTTTTCCATGTCCGCAAGTTGAGTCAAATCAATTGGGCTTAAGTTGGACCCAAAGAAATCCAGAAACTTCAAATTGCGTGCATAACTGAAGCGAGTTGTAAATATATCGATGGGTTCAATTGTCCAACGCGGTTTGAGGCGACTCAAATTTTCATCAATGTCTTCCGGTGAGCAAGTCAAACTTAAACTTTGCAAAGAACTTGAAAGAATTTGTTCATTAAAATCACAGCATTTGGAACATAAGAAAATCTATCAAAATTATGCAGTTCTAGCTCACCTCCCGCACCATTTCAGGACAGTCAAGAGAGCGGTGTCTGTAAGAAATGAACTTTTCTCAATAGCCAATGAAGTCAGTTTAGCAAAAGTTCCATTCCTAATTGATACTCCGTAATACTTCTTGATCAATTCTGGATTGAAGGCATACATTTCAGGGGTCCATACGACAAGGAAATGAATTAGATTCGGACATCGAGTCAATACACCAACAAAGCCTGAAAGTGTCATACAAGGGCTGCGAAGCTCTAAAAATGTAATGCTTGCACCATGTTTCATCCAAAAGTCGTTCTGAGTGGACTGAGTCAAATCAATTATGATGGCAGAGTAAATTCGAAATTGCGTCCAAATCACGAGACTTTCATTGAAAATTTTGAGTGTGTCAAAATCCTTCCGAATTGCTATAACTCCACTTGATTCCCGCAATTTAGGCTCACTAGAAATTACTTCAAGCCATTTCTTACAGACTTGGCGGACGACTAGTAGTTCGTTCCAATTAAAGTTATTGAACATCTGCTTCAAACACTACGGAAAGGAAACAAAAATCTAATTTTTATTTTTATCGGAGACTTTGCAAAATATGACTTGAATCTAAAAACCTTTTCGGATTCTATAAATTGCTTTATGTTGCATTTCGACGCGGAAGAATCAGTAAGAACAAATGAGACACGGGACTTGGATCGTCTGCGTCGCCTCATCGGGCTTCGACTTTGTCCACCTACTGCGACTTCGGTCTGATTAGACGATGCTGTGGTTGAAACCTGTGATTCCCGAAGAAGTGGGGTTGTTGAACTGATCTCAATATTTGGGAATCTTTGTTGTCGTGTCCGGGGACGACCAGGGGCACGTGGTGACCCAATTCTCCTTGAACGAATACGCCGTCTTGAACCTCCACTAGACGAATGACCTGACGCTTGAGATCCTTGTGATCCTGAAGAAGACCCACGGCTGGCTGGACGCCGGACACGACGTGAACCCGATGAGGACCCACGACTTGGTGGACGCCGAGAGTTTACGGGGGTAGGTTGTCGCGTTTGTTGACGCGAATAGGGAGCGGTCACAGTCGTTGCCACTTGCCGAGAATGGGGACCAACATTTCGTGCGATTGGTGTATTGCGACTCAAACGTCGAGATGTAGGCAAGGGTGAACTTCGACGGTGGGTGGCACTAGCCGGAGGTCTCGAAACTCTTGTGACCCGAGGCGAAGGTAGACGGGCAGATTGTGGATTTGTTCCTCCACTTGCACTTGTTGCATTCTGGTTCTCAGACGTTCGAACTCGACCCCGAGCAAGAGGAGTAACGGGAGGTGGAAGTTTTCGCTGCATTTTTAAAGAATGAGACTACAAAATTACAAATCTACAATGAGTGATACTAATCACCCAATTATAATTTGGAACACATACAATTTAGAGAAATTAACACTTATGGCCTCCCGAATTTCGAACATCGAACTACAAATACAAACATGTTACCAATAGCTACTGGTGTAGAAATAAGAAGTATTGCTGCTTTAACCCAATTTTCGATTGCAATTTTAATAAAACAATTAAATGAATATGTTCACAATTCATAACTCAAAATAGAATAGTACTACGAAACGAAGTATTAGGAACTTAAACTGAATTCGAACATTGTTGGCAAAATTTAGTACATCCATGCATATTTTTTTTTTTAAATTCTAAGCGATGCATGATTAAAGCTACAATGTTATCGAAAGAAAGGCATGTATTAAAATTCATATTTTATGTACGCATGCACAAAATAATTAGCTTGATTTATAAAATTATGCATTAGGCAGTATAGTAAACTGATTTTTGCAAGACAGAGAACAATTCCTGAGTTCATACCACTAAACTAAAGACCTCGTTAAAGGCATTAAATTGGGTAAAAATTTAAAATTATAAATGAAACGAATTAATGCATGAAATGCATAATCAGTTAATGCACAATTGTGTTAATTTGACACGTCACATTCGTCCTCTTCTCTGTCGTACGCCAAATTTATATTCAACCACTTTTCAATCGATTGTACTGATTTCCCTTTTCGTGCTGAATAATTCTCAACTTGATCCTTCTGGATTTTTCCGACCGCAAAGTAAGTCGACTTTGGATGTGTGAAATAAAGTCCACATACTGACGCCGCAGGATCCATTGCAAGAGATTCGGTCAAACCAATCCCTGTTACTTCCTCAATGTTTAACAAAGACCACATAATATTCTTTTCGGTGTGATCCGGCTGGCTTGGATATCCGGGAGCCGGTCTTATGCCCTGATGAAATTGATCAAATTCAAGTATTTGGGATATGTACAAACTACAAACTCATTTTGAACTGGTAGAAATTCCGGTGTTCAAAACCAAAATCACCAACCTGATATTTTAAACTGTGTAATTCTCCAGCTCCCAAATCTTCTTCAGAATCGTAAGCCCAAAATTCTGTCCGGACGCGACGATGGAGTTCCTCGGCGAACGCCTCTGCCAATCGATCCGCTAATGACTTCACCATGATTACGCTATAATCGTCCATATCCTTCTCGTACCTTAAAATCAAACGGCCAAAATGCTAAATGTCATAACACATAACACATGTTAGTAATATGGATGAAGGAAACTTACTTTTCAACTAATTCCTTGCACCCAAATCCAGTGGAAACGGCGAACAGACCAATATAGTCAGCAATTCCACTGTTGACGGGAGCAATAAAATCCGACAGACATAAATGAGGTTCACCTTTAACCTCTTTCTCAGCCTGGAATATACATATTTTTCAGCGTTGTGTTGAACAGATATCTGACGATGTGATTGATTAAAAGGAACACACTGTACGTGGCTTCGGTACGAAAATATTATTTACCTGTTGACGTAAACCATGAAATACTGCAATTGGAGGATGAGAACGGCTCTCGTCTTCTGGCGAAAATAGTAGAATATCATCTTCGGAACTATTAGCTGGGTAAAATGCTACTACTCCGTTTGCAACTAACGAGTCTTTTTCTATAATTACTTCCAACATTGCTTGTGCTTCATCAAATACACGTTTGGCCTCAGCGCCTGAGGAAACAAACACTAATTTGTAGTATTCTTTATGAATCCACCGTGGGTGACCTGTTGTGATTATTATTACCTATTGTCGGATCATTGAACAAATTCGGATAACCACGGTGAGGATATTTCCCCCGTAGTTGCCAAACATCAAAGAATGGTTTCCAGTCAATCACCTCAGTTAAATTCCTCAGGCTATAATTCTTCAGGACTTTCTTCCCAAGAAATGAGGGTGGCTCTATCAGAAGACAAAGAGTAGGGATAATTTGGAGAATGTAATTCGATTTGATAATTTTGTTAGCTTACGTGGTTTATACGAACACCAGTCAATTTGGAATTTGTTTTCGCGAGCCTTTTCAAGGGACAAATATTTCCGATCTCTGAGATTATCGTAGTGATCTTCACGAATCTCCTCGTACTCTTCTCCAACTTCTTCCATGAAGGTTGCACGATTTGTTGCATCCAGAAGTGCTGAACACTGTTAAAAATGTTATTTTTAATTTATTAAACAATAGTATGCAATGTATGAATTTGTTCCAACTTACGACCAAAACACTCTTGGAGGCGTCCAAGACATGAACGACTGGATGGCTGTATTTCGGTGCAATTTTAACAGCAGTGTGCTGCTTCGAAGTAGTAGCTCCTCCAATCAGCAACGGAAGTTGAAATCCAAGTCGCTCCATATCCTTTGCGACATGGATCATTTCATCCAAAGACGGGGTTATCAATCCAGATAAACCAATAATATCTTAAAGTTTTCAAAAGACACATTCAATAATACGGTCACTCACGAGTGTGGCAGTAACTTATTACCTGCATTCTCTTTGATTGCCGTTTCCAGGATTTTATTACTGGGACACATCACCCCTAAATCAATCACTCGGTAATTGTTGCAACCCAGCACTACGGAGACAATATTTTTGCCAATGTCATGGACATCGCCCTTTACGGTAGCTAGTACAACTGTTCCTGCGCTGTGAGACTGCGGAAATCAAATTATCATGAGGCCGATTTTATTCCATAAGTAATTTCTCACAAATTACCTTCAAGTCTTCAGGTGAAATTAGTTTATTTGCGGCTTCAATAAAGGGTATCAAGTATGCAACGGCTTTTTTCATTACTCGAGCAGACTTGATGACCTGAGGAAGAAACATTTTTCCAGATCCAAAGAGATCTCCTACTTGACTCATTCCTGAAAAAAAGTGTTGGTTCAGTTTCAGGTTTATGGCGTTATGGGTAGTTCTAGTTTCTAGTTCGTGAAAACGACGTGGAGCGCCATCAAGTGAGGGGAAAACTGAATCCCGAAACAAACATAGCAATGGTTCTTCCAAGCGTCATTTCTTTGTTTACCTCAGAGTGCGACTGAGTGAGCCTAGCCCATTTCCCTTCCTCAAGTCTGAGCACAGTTCGCCGAATTAATTTTTTTCGGTTTTCGTCATTTCTCACTTTTCAAAAATGAGTAAACAAACCAAATTAAACTTTGTGAGTGTAAAACAAACATCAGAAGAACCTCCGGTTAAAAAAACAACCAAAGTGACTAAAGAACAAAGCTTATCAACAAAGCCGTACCCGTGTACACTGACCAACGTCAAGATCGTGTAAATTGCTTCTCTTAAGCTGTTCGGAAGAAGACCAAACCTCGTTATGAGAACTTACTTGGAAGAAGTTTTAAATATAGAACCAATTTTCTCCACCTTTCCACAAGCAAAACAATTTGTTGAGTGATTTTAACTACCACTACTGTCAAAATAATTCTTAACCTAGAATTAACTGTTATTACTTAAAGTGTTCAGCTTTACAGAAAAAAACTCATACTACTTACAATGAATCTGTACATAAATTACATAACTCTAAAATACTAATAAATACGATTTCACGTTATATCATCTTACCGTCCATCAATGGTCCTTCAATTACGCGCAATGGGTGGTCGTATGAATGACGAACCTCTTCCGTGTCTTCCACCACGTAGGTATCAATTCCCTGTCAAAATCGAACGCTTACTTGAATGGATCCAAGAATTCTTTAAATAATTAAAAAGTTGTAAGCTACCTTAACTAACGCAAATATTAATCTCTGCTTCACATCTGCCGATCTCCACTCGGCTTCCGTTTCTTGTTTCTTCACATTACCGCTATTTGCTTGAGCATATTCCAGCAGTTTTTCAGTTGCCTGTTTTCAAAACATAAATATATCTTTCTGTACATAATTTTTCTAAGGTTATTAAGTGAAGCCAAGGAAATTTTACAACACTAGATTTAAGCTTTCCAAAGATGAACTTGGCTTCATTAGAAAATAGTTTTCGGGCAATTTGCAACTTTAGACATTAGACTGGAATCTACTAGACACTTCCTCAATTTAAGCTGGCTTAAGTTGAAATTTTCTAAATTACTAAATTAATTATTATTATTGTTAACTGAAATTATAATCGTATTTCTGCCCAACGTACAGGATTTGATTACAATTTCATGACCCAGGCAAAAAAACTTACTCCAGGATTCTTGTTCCAAAGGATTTCTTCACATAAACTCAGCAGTTCTGGTGCGATATCATCGTATACTGGTAAACCACCTGCATTTACGATGCCCATGTCCATCCCTGCCTTTTTTTTGTAAACAAATAATTTAAGTCGAGGACAGCGATTTTATGAACTTTATCCACTTACTTCAGAAATCTATAACAATGTATACCTTAATTGAATGAAAGAGGAAGACTGAATGCATGGCTTCACGAACGGCGTCGTTTCCCCTAAATGAGAAGGAAATATTCGAAACTCCACCACTGATTCGGCAGCCTGGACATTTTCTCTATAGCAAATTGTAGAGATCAGTTTCCTGGGGAAAGTGCTCATGTAATGAAATTCCTCACGGACAAAATTATTTACCTTTATAATCGTTGTAGCCTCAATGAAGTTCACACCGTAGTTATTATGTTCTTCCATACCAGTTCCAAGAGTTAGTATGTTTGGATCAAAAATAATGTCATTTGGATTGAAGCCAACACGTTGAACTAAAATGTTGTACGACCTGACACAAATGTCAACTTTCTCCTGTGTATCCGTTGCCTACCAGACAAAAAAATATGCTAAAACTCTTTTCACAGAATGACCACGACCAGATCGCCGATTTCCAAATCAAATTCACCTGTCCTTTCTCATCAAAAGCCATCACAACAACGGCTGCTCCAAATCGCTTCAAAAGTTGAGCTTTCTCAATGAAATCAACCTCACCTTCCTTTAATGAAATTGAATTAACGATACATTTCCCTTGTGTGCATTTCAGGCCCGCGAGAATAACATTAAAATTGGAGGAGTCAATACATAACGGAACCTGTAGGAACAACATGTTTTAACATCTCTCGACATTTACTCTGAAGTGTTATTTTGAAAATAATGATTTACCCTGCAAATATCAGGCTCAGAAGAAATCAAATTGACAAATTTAGTCATTGCAGCAATGCCGTCCAACATGCCCTCATCCATGTTTATATCCAAAACTTGAGCCCCGTTCTCAACTTGAAGTTTAGCAATTGCTAAAGCGTCCTAGAATAACCAAGTAAACATTTAAATTCTTCGATCCAGGTAAGAAAAGTGATACCAGTCTGCAATTTGCCATGTATGTACCTCGTATTTCCCGTTTTTAATTAATCTGCAAAACAGTCTAGATCCGGCAACGTTACATCGTTCCCCAATATTAACAAAGTTTGTTTCCTTCCCGATAAGCATAGGTTCCAAGCCGGAAAGGAGCATATGACCAGGGTACAAAGGGGTCAATGGTAGCTCTCGTGGTTTACAACTTTTAACAATTTTCGCGATGGCCCTACAGATACCGGAATTTGGGAAATTAGGACATATACCAGTAATTAAATAGTCGTCTTCGTCTACGATCTTACCGAATATGATCAGGAGTTGTGCCACAACAGCCACCGACAACATTGAACAGTCCGTCCTCGGCAAACGATTTCAACGTGTTCGCCATTTTTTCCGGCGTCTCATCGTATTCACCGAAAGTATTTGGAAGACCTGCGAAAAAATTCGTGAAAGTAATCATTTTGAACCTAAATATGTTTGTCTGTCGTAAATACCAGCATTTGGGTAGCAAATGACAAACGCATTCGTCATCCTTCCGATTCGTTCAATGAAGGGCCGCATTTCTTCCGCTCCTAAGGCACAATTCAGTCCGATACTAAAACAAAAACTTAAACATTAGTCAGTGATGACAATTTTCGTAGTCCGAATCGAAGTCATAATAAATAATTGATTTATTGCCTTCGAGAAATTCAACAAATAAATACATTACCATGTCGGGTTAGCATGTGAGACGCTAATGACAAATGCTTCGGCAGTTTGCCCCGATAAGGTACGCCCACTTTTATCAACAATCGTCCCGGAAATCTTGTGAAACAGAAACGTTCATTTGAAATTAACTGCACTACAACAGAGAACACAATTGCGTTAAAACCAAAATGGAGGGCTAGGCCGGTCATACCATGATAGGAACGGGCTCGTAATTGTCATTTTCAAACAGTTCCTGAATTGCGTATATGGCTGCCTTGGCATTAGCAGTGTCAAAAATTGTTTCAACCAAGAGGAAGTCCACTTTCGCATCAAGTAAGCCTTTTGCTTGTTCCTTATAGGCACTGGCCAGTTCATCAAATGCTACAAGTTAAAAGAATTCGACAGTTATTATATGGAAATTCATATTCTTGAACAAGGTGTAGGTATGTAGCAACAAGGTTTTACATTATGGGTATCCAAAGACGGTTTCCTCAAAATGGGTCCCATGGTTTTTTTTAGTTTGGTATACTTACTGATATTTCTAAAATGAGGTTTTTCGACTGAGGGAGAGATGGACAATGTTCTATTTGTCGGTCCAAGGGCCCCGGCGACGTATTTTCTACTACATTTCTGATTTGAATTCTTCTCAGATTCTTCTTTTGTAAACTCTTCTATTGCTGTTCTGGCAAGACGAGCAGATTCAAAATTGATTTCGTAGGCCAAATGTTCCAGCCCATAGTCGGATTGAGCAATTTTTGTACCACTGAATGTGTTTGTCTCAATTATGTCAGCTCCGGCGTTCAAGTATTGCTGGAATTTTAAGAAAAAGAAATATGAGCGAAATGCTTCACAAAAACTGTTCTACTGTTCATTACCAAATTAGTTTTATTTATGTTTCTGAAATTGTTCACTTTCTTTCAGATTTCAGATTTTCAGATTTCAGATTTGTTTATTCACAAGCAAAAGCATATCATTCCTCACAACAATAAGAATAAATCCCAATTGATCCATCGGTGAGTGTTACACAATCACGGAGACTCACTTCTTTTACTGTCGTTTTATGTAGCTGCATACATGCAGCCTGTAGCAATGGTGTAATAAAACAAACAGAGAAACATTTAAATGTACCTTGTGAATGTCGATGATAATCCTTGGTTGAGTTAGGGAAAGAAGGTCATTGTTACCCTTCAGGTTCTTTTCATGATTTACAAATCGTGAACCACGAAAGTCTTCCTCTTCCAATGTATGTCTTTGGATCATGGTTCCCATCGCCCCATCGATGATCAAAATACGAGCTTTTAAGTCATCCTCCAGCTCTTGCCTGCTATCATTCACCATTTTGAGAAGAATGGAATGTTATTATTGTGTTCAAATACTGCGAGTTGTGAGAGTCCACTCTCCTCTCCAGTGGTAGTGGTTTTAGATGAGCCGGTAACTAACAAGAAAACAATAATTCTTTAAATAATATTCAAAATTTCCAACCCAGTACGACAGGGATAATTAGGCTAACAGGGAACATAAATACTCTTTGAGTTTTGTTTATTTGTTTCTAAAAAGATATCCTGTAAACCTGTCATTCTTGAGTATTGGAAAGGAAGGAAAAATTACCATTTACTGAAAGACAATCACTGTCGTTACATTAACGTTAGCCTTTCGAGTCAGTATAATGGTATATCTGTTACGAAAATGTTTTTTACAAAAAGATTTAAAGGATAAATGTTGTATTTTAAGAAGTTAATATGAGGATGGCGAGTTATAGAGGTGGTTTTGTAAGATTTGGGAAGAGGTCTTTATGTCATAATAGCGACGTCAACAGCCAGTTCTATGTGTTGGTGTATTGATGAATTAAACTTTTCACGAAAACCTTCAAAGAAAGATAGAGATTATAGTGCGTCTAGCTCCAACCAATGGACTAGGACTACCTATTACACTACACATATTAAATATTGATATTAAAATGGATAACAAAAATCAAGAATAGCATTGATATTTCCCAAGAAGTCAGAAAAATAGGTGGTCACTTAAATAGAAAATGGTAATACAAAACTGTCAGTGGTTTTGGAACATTCGACTAAGAGGATCTTAGGATTAAGGAGTGATATTTTACTAGATATCTTGGATAGGTCGGTCCTTTTTAATTGTGAGGCTTTTACCTCGCACACGCAGGGGTTTTCCGTTCCCCACTTTCGCTGTCATAAATCGGTAAAGTGCTCTAATGGCTAATGGAACAAGATGTCGAATGGTGGCCAAAGACATTAGTGTGAGGTGTAATTACTATAGTGTGGTGATAGTGCAGTAATACATTCGTAAAAGTGAAGTGAATTCTGAACCTGTATACTGTACAGCAGGGTTGAAGGCTTTCTCATTCATAGAAATAGACCTAAACAAAGCCATCATGTAACTGATAATGTGATATCTGAATTATGTTATTGTACAGCTAAGGAAAGAGCTGTAGCTAACTAGTTCAGAGTATAACCCCCATTTTTTTTATTACAACGTTAACTTGTGACTGGACACTGTGCCACTGTGGACACCGGAGAACCGGACCAGCAGATAATATGTGTACCTAGTAGTATGTAAAAAAATCCAGTGCTGCTACGGTATGAATCAGTTATTCCTTTCTCAAAATGAATGAGAACCCTGTTGGAATTAATTAAAATTTGAAACAATGTGGGAAAGTATAAGTCCACATATCCACAATATTTTCAATGTATTACGTTTGTAATTTATAATATTTTAGCTTACTTGTAAAATGTGACCAACTCGAAAATGACACTGGTTGAGTTTAGTTTAGTTTGACAGATGGACTAAAGCCGCCGCGTCACTGACTGGAAATCTCCTTTGACGGAATCTTTCTTGTGTATTTTGTGGTGAAGCACGTGGAGTGGAAGGAAGGACCTTTAGCCCTTCTCAGACACAATACACACGAACCGGAATTTAATCACGCTCACGTACCAATTGCATGTTAACTACAACTAAAAGTCCAAATCTAGCTAAATAAATGTGATGCAATCCAACCACAACCAAATTAAAATGAAGAAGAATAA
>JAQFYE010001181.1:0-25006 GCA_034694305.1 Protaphorura glebata | reverse complement strand
AAAAAAATTATTTTATCAAAGGTCTTTGTTTTCTGATTTTTTCAATGTTATATCCCATAAGAAAAATCCCAAATAAATTTGGCGTTTATATTATGTGAGGCATGAGTTAGGTTTTTACTACTGTCATTTGCCTCGAAATTCAGTCTGGGATATTTCTTATGGGATATAACATTGAAAACATCTGAGAACAAAGACTCCCCCCTTTGGTCAATTAAAAATTTTTTTTTTCAAATTTCAAAAATTCCTTAAAAATCGAAATTCGATTTTTCCGGTCTAATATTTTGCATAACACCATTATTTTGGATGGTCTTCACAGTAGCATAGCCCTCGACACTCAACTCGACCAACACTTGGTGGACCTTCCTTGTGAGTGTGGAGTGTAGACGACTAGATTCAATAAGCACATATCCGGACGAAAACTGAAAACGCTCATCTACTTACACAATAAAATATATATTACTAGTAAACCTCGAGAACGAACCAGAGGGATCCATCTAAGCAAAGAAAAGAGAAGAGAAGCCCATTTACAATTCTCTGCAAATATCAGGGTAAAGTGAGAGGGAGGACGGTGAACATACAAAATCCTTGGGTCATGGATTATATTGATATAGTTTTTACAGTGTTTTAATGTAACATCCATCCAATGAAAATTAAATTCTTTAACTGTTTGGTCCAAGTATATGAAATTAATAAAATAATATCTGCCTCTGACTATGATTAGTGAGACGGATTTCTTACGAGCTCTGTTCAATGCCACAACGGGCCAAGCAATTCAGATAAATTCCACTGGCTTCGCAATTCCCATAAGGATCTGTTGATGCCTTTATGAACAATAAATTCCTATATTCTACCACTAACTTACATTGTAAAATTCCTCCAAAAGAGTGACTCGTCCATTCAATTTCTGGCGCAACTCTTGTACTTCAGACATCACTTTCTCGACTTCGTTTTTAAGAATATTGGTGTCCTCTTCGATTTTTGAGGCCCCACTTGGTTCTGTTGCAAGCATGACCTTTTCCTTCAGTTCCAATACATATCTCAGTTTATTTTGCCCTTGCTCCAATGTTTGCTTCAGTCCTTTCACAGACTGTAAACGGTTATTGGCTTCTGTTAAGTCGTATGACAATTCAGACAAATTTGACAGTTTCTCTCGTAGTTTCTCCACCCAATCCAGACATTCTGACGATAGTGAATTGTATTGTTGATGTTCCTGAATTTATCACAAACATTAAAATTTTAAAAATCCATACCGGTGCAGAAAAAACTGATACGTAAACTAAGTTTGATGCATTTTCTTCTTAAAATAACGTTGGTCTGTGAGTTTTTAGTTAAAGCATTTTTAAATTAAGTTTCCTTATGTTAAAAAAAACAGTTTTGCCAATTTATTAAAGATATCATCTACTCTTAAATCCGTTTATTTAAGAAAGAAGTTTATTTTCGTGCAGCTTTAGGGAACGTACTTTTCCATTTTTCACACACCATACAACTAAAATGTTTTTTGTACCTGATATTGAAGTTCGAGACGTCTTATGACTTCTTTCGCTAATGAGAGCAAAGCGTTGAACTTTGTTGAAACTTGAGTGACAGCATTAGAAATACGAGAATCAGCACAGGTTTCTAGGAGTTGTTGTGCCTTCAAATTCAGGTTATCCAACTCTTTCTGCCAATCAAATACTGATTGTAATTCTTGTTGGAATTGTTCTAAAGCTATTTTCTTATCAGTAAGAGAATTTTGAAGTTTGTGAAATGATTTGACTCCAGCTTCGGCTTTAGCCAACCATTCCTCGGCTTCACGGTATTGATCTTCCCATTCTCCCCAACTGACAAGGCCAATTTCAAGAAGCTGTTGTGTTCTGCCCAAACTTTCCCTGTATGATTTAAAAATTTAAATATGAAAGTAAAGAAAAAAAATAAAAGGAGAATCAATGAATTTATTGATAACATTTCCTTACGAATAATTGTCAAACTCCTCTTGAAGAACAGCGACTTCTTCCTCAATTATATCTCTGTCCTCATCATCAACAACATCACAGGCATCGTTACCTTTGGCCAGAGCAAGGTCAAGTTTACCTTGACCAATTGAAACATCTGACTGCAATACTTTCAGTTGTGCAATCTTTCCAGATAAAGTGTCCCGGTCACCCACAGGTTCTGATATCTTAGTCAGCTTTTCTTTAGCAATACGAATCCACGCCATAAAATCGTTCGCAAGATCCACAAAGGCCTGTCGATTAATACAATTTCGGTTAAATTTCATGAGAAAAGTTAAAGATAGGTCCTTTAGTTAATGTTGCGGATTCTTTCAACCAGGGGACGAAAGTTTTGCTTCGGGGTTATCGCGCTGAAATTGTGTTGAAATTGTGTAATTACAGGGGAGCCCAAATTGTCTTCCTCTACAAATTCCCTATTTGTGAACTCCTAGTCCACAACTGTAGTTACTAAAAAGAATGCTTCTTGAACCCTTCCGTTCCGATTGGGAAGGTTATATAAAAATTTCGGAGCAAATCGTTAAAAAGCATCCCGCGAAAACGAACTTCAATTAAAAAATCATGAAAATAATATTTTTAATGGACTCGTTCTAACCATTAAGATTTTTATATAACTTTCCAAACTTCGAAAGGGAGAGGGAGTGGGTTCCAGAAGCATAACTTGTCTTAAAAGTTATTGTTGTGGTCTCCACAAGGAGCGAAAGCGTGGAGGACCATTTTCTGCCGCACCCTTCACTAAGTCCTGGGAAATTGCTTCCCTTAAATAAAAAAGCTCTGCAAGAATAACTAACCTGGTGGAGCTCAACCATTTCTTTCTGCTTCGCGTACATTTCCTGAGCTTGTTTCGATAAGCTTTGATACTTGGAAGAAATTTCGGACGCCGGGGCCGCTTGCATAAGATTTCCAGCTTTCGTTGTAACAGATTCAATCATGGGCTCAAGGGAAACAATATCTTGAACAATGGTATTCGTAGCCCTCAATGTCGCCTTTCTGTCTCCGATTGACAAAGAGCTCATACCAGGTGCAGACACCGCTCCTTTCTTTCCTTTCTTTTGCTCTGCTGCGACTTGTTGAAGTTTTGCTTCCCTATCGCTAATCCATTGCTGGACTTGGGAATATGAAGAATTGTAGTCTGCCCATTGCAATAAATTGGACTCAATGGTAACTTTAGCAGTAGCTATTTTCTTGACAATTTTATCCCATTCACTTTGAATTTCTTTCATTTGATCATTTATAGTGTCTCGTCCGTCCGATCTTGTATTTCGTAAAGCTTTCTCTCCCCAGCTCACACAAGCGTGAACCAAATTTTGCCCTTCTTCTTGATGATCCATCAAGTCCTATTCATGTAAGAAAATTTTAAGTTAAATCAAATATTCTAAATCAACAATAAATCAAAATGTCGGTGGTATATTTATTTCCCACCTGAACTTTCTCCAAATTCCCCTGTAATCTTTCTTTTTTCGAGTTAGCATTTGATTCCAAGCATTCTCGAATAACTTCCCGAGCATTTGCAATCCAATCCTGAGACTTTTTGTAATTTGATATAAATTCCTCATGTTGTTCCAAGTTTGCCTCTGCTTTCTTCAAGACATCGTTACCCATATTCAATTGTACCTGTGAATTTCAAAAAAGAAATTTATTTCTTCAATTCGGTAAAGCTCTCAAATCAAATTTGAGCATCATAATATTATATTCACCTGATAGCGTGAGTTCAGTAGTCGAAGTTGGTTTGCTATATAACTCTCCAGATACGAGGCAAGTAAAGGAGCGGAAGATTTATTGAATTTATTCATTTGGTCCTGTCCGTTTACTAACTTGGCAATTACTTCTTTAATATCCTCAACTTGTTTCTTCTTTTCAGCCACTGTTCCTGACATCGTTGTTTTTGTAGCTTTTACCAGAATATCGCACTGTTGTAACCAATCAGATAATTGTTCATATTCTTCCTTCCAATCTCGAAGTAATGCGACCACAGAATCCAATTGACTCTTCTGTTGTTCGATTTCTTTGAAAACACTTTCAAAACTCTCATTCAAAGCACGGCATTCAGCTTGAATAGTATTTTTCCCTGACTCCGAAATACTGGCCATCGCCACTTCCGCAGATTGCTGAAGTCTCTCAATCAAAAGACTTCCTTGTGGTTTCTTATTCATCAGTGACACGAATGCAGCATTTGCAGACTCAACATCGAATAATTTGTCACCCAAAGAACGTTGTCTCAAGGATGGAATTTTTTCTCTCGCTCTACTCAGCCAACCCAAGAGCTCGTCATGTGCCTCCTTGTAACCCTTATGGTCTCTAAACTGAATCTCACGTTCATTCCTCAATTGCTTAACTGTGTTGTAAGTTTGATCAAATTTCTTTAGAACGTCTAATGCTTGAGCAGCCGCAATTGTTTGTTGTCCACTCGAGACCATTTCTGCCGCTTGAGCATTCAGAGATTCCACTTCATGTTTCTCACAACTTAATTTTTCTTCCAAAGTCTAAAATCGACAAGTCCACAATTTCATAAAACAATGACCTTAAAATTATATTAAAAGATACCGCTGACACCTTATGAAAATCTGAACCCTGTTAGATTTGGCTGCGCTTATGATATGTTGTAGAAGTGTAACTGCGTAGCTGACAGAAATAGAATCCGCCGCATGGGTATATTTCTCATAAGGTGTGTGCGGTGTCGGTATCCTTCGCAATTATTAATTAGTTCATAATTACCCTAATTGATTCTAACTGTGCTCGTTTCTCTTGCATTGTCGCTACAAATGGAATCACGTCTTGCAAAACGGAATCCGCGTAGTCAACAGTTTTACTCAATTGCTGAATTTGTTCCAAAAATCCTGCCCAGAGATGAATGTTTTGATCCAGTTGATTCTTCGTCTCCAACATTTTTGCAGCTAGAAAACTCCACTCTGATTGAAGCTTTTCAAGTGAGTCATTAATTTGTTTGTGACCTTCCGGTGCTGTATTGGACAAAATAGCTTGAGCTGCTTCTACGATTCCCTGCACTTTTCCGTAACCATCGTCTTTGTAAAGTATCAAGTCCTGCAAGCATATTTTAAAATAAAATGTCAGGCTATGTAATTGCGGAGTGAACAAGAATATAAGCCATTTCACTGACATGAATAGCTTCAAGCTTCCCCTCTAGATCTTTCTGTGAAGTGGCACTCAAATCTGAACAGTAAGACAATTTCTTTTTGATATCTTCTAACCATCGTTCACAATCCCTGCGCTGTGTTTCAAATTCCTGATGTGAGCTCACAAAGTCTTGCCACCTGCTGGTCAATTCCTGAGACAAAAAATGGTAGGTTTTTAATTTAATTCAAACAAATTTAAAAGACGGGATTACCTTAACTTTGTTGCACACTTGCTGGTATTTAGCGGTCAACTCAAGTGCTGACGCTGAAGATGACCTTGACGGCAATGCTTGTCTTTGCAGATTCAAAGCCTTTTCCGAAATAGTATCAACTTCGATTTCTTGAGCTCGGACCTCACCTTGTAATGTCTACAGTTTTAAGAATTAATCAGTAGAGGTTGCGATTATAAAAGGGTTCTTTACTAGTCATGTAATAATTTACCTGTAATATATTGAGTTGTTCAATTTTGGTTACGAGAGTAGGCTTGAGATCAACGGCGTGTAATTTTCCCTCAGCTTCTTTGAGCCATCCCATGCACTGGTCCTTATCTGTTTCAAATTCATGCCATTGACCCAATCTAAGTTGGAGGGCTTGAATAGTGGAACTAAACGAGAGTTAAAATTTAGTTGGTGATGTGTCATGTGCTGTACTTACACTAAGAATGAAAATAAAATTTGGAGACTCACTCAATACAGGAGCGAAGAGCCTCCCATTCCTGTTGCGATGTGTCCAATTGGGCTCTAATATTAGCCTGGCCATTCTCGATAGTCCCAGGTAAAACTTTCTCACCCAACCTACGAATTTCTTCAACTCTGTACACCTCATCAGGCAGAGACGCTTTCAAATTCTATTCAATTCGTTAGAAGAAAAATTAATTTTGACTAGAGAGAAAATCATTAATTAATGTAGGAAAGTTTAGCTAGGAAACCTTAAGTTTATTCAAATTGGCGTGGAGAGTGATTCTGTCTTGATTTTCATCACTCCACATAAGGACAGTATTATTTGTTCCTTCCAGCCATTCCTGTGCATCCTGTACTGCCTTAACATATTGCTGATGGTTGCAAACAATCCCTTCATAATCAGCAACACATGTTTCAGCCTTCCCCAAAATATTTTTATATTCTTGAGCCAAATTTGTAGCAATCTGTACTGCTCCCTCAAAATTTTCAGATAGTTGTGTGGCTTTATCTTTCAATTCAAATACATCTTGTTGATGAGACATAATATCTTGTAGTAAATTTCGATATTTTTGAAGCTGAGATCTTTTCTCGTCCAACGTTGTTTTCAACTCGATTTCCTTCGGAAGCCTGGCCAAAATTTCTTGTAACCAATTCTTTAACTTTAATTTACTCTCCTCGAATCCTGACCATCTGAAAATCAACGAAATTAAATATCCATTGTTAGAAAAGAATTACTTGTATTTATGCTTCTGACTAACCTATTTTTCTTTGTGTTCATTTCTCTTTCCAGTGATGACAGATCGTCATAATGTGAATCAAAGGCACGCTGGAGTTCTTCAAGTTGTGACCGTATAACTTCTGCACCATCAGATCCAGTGGCGGGGTATAGAATTTCTGCAGCTTCTTGAACAGATGTAAGTATTGCTGCTGCCGAACTACGTCCAACTAGTAGTTGCCTTATGGTTTGAAGTTTAGTTTCCAAGTCTGCTTGACTACCACTTGTATCTCGGGACCCTGCGGCCTTGGCTTCGGAATTTTTTAAGAAATCCAAAAATTTTGCATTCTTTTCTCTGAAATTTCTATGATTCTGCACAGCTTGTTCACATTTTTTCAAAATTTCCTAAGAGTTCATTCAAAATTAATTAATTAATGATATGACTAATTGGCAAAAAGTTCATTCCTACAAACCTTTGAAGTCACTTGGATAGCTTGAAATCGGGATGCAATTTGTTGCACACTTGTGTTCACTCGGACGTCTCCAGTTGACTGAGCTAAGTCAGATGCATCATTTCCTAATTTCTCAAATGTGGCTTCATTTTCCTTCACATTTCCTAAAAGTGTCTGTAGAATATGATACCGACTGATTAGCAATGGGATATTACAAATGAGCCGATTTACAGGGCGGTCCACAAAGAGCGGCTCGGATATGAGCAACCATAAAGCAGAAACGCATTGAGCAATCTTCCCAAGGCAGTCCATTGGAAAGTCCATGCCATTTTGAATACGAGGAAGCTCATCTTGTTGGACATTTCTTGGCTACAGTTTTAGTGCTAACAGTGGGATGACCTATCGATCCATTAGGTTTCGAGATTAGCTGAATCGTATTAAAAACTATGAAGTCTATCCAATAAGACCAATCCCGCCAAATAATCGGCAACGCACCGCCAGGGTCACTCAAATCCAACCTAGATTTTCTGGGCCACCCCGTATTGCTTGAAACGAATGGAGTATCGGTGAACAGCCGACACTACGATATAGCCAATAATCTAACCACAACGAATACGACATTACAATTAGTCAAAGTCACAACTATTGTTAAAATTGTGCTGCCTACAAATTATTAAGACTATGTTAATTGTGCAGTCTAGGACATCAAATGACTACTCAGAAAACAACAATAAGGTACACATTTAAGGCTATCGAGAAGCCTTACTTGCTGCACGTCATCAGCAAGCCGAACAAAATCCTGGACGACTCTACTCCTGGAATCTACAATCTTTGAAAAATCCTGTCAACAAAGCAGCAAAAAATAATTCATTCGTCCTTGGAAGACAAAAAAATAAATGCGTCAGAGCCATTTATGGCTTAAGATATGGGCGTGCGCTGATCTTGTGGCCGCCAGTGAAGTTTAGGGCACCAAAAAGAAGATCTAAAAAAGTAGCGAAACTTCAAACATTATAAATTTGAAGAATAATATCAAACAATGCGAATGCTATTGTATTTGTGCGCGTATTAAGCTAAATTCAAAACAAATCATGAGTGAACCTTCAGGAGAGCTCAAATTCTTAAAGCAGCATTTATCACACTAAGTCTTTAGCCACAGAAAATAATTTCACTCTTTCTAAATCGAATACCACTAAATCGGATGCCCGTATCAAAACAGAATAGCAACAGTTTGTATTATGTCCAAGTAAAAGTAGTAATGTTAGTACGACCGTACCTGATATTTCTCATATTGTGCTTCCTTCTCGTCCAGAGTGTTACTTAAGGTGTAATCCTTCAGTGAAGATTCAGCTTCATTAAGCCATAAAACAATCCGTTCGAGTTCATCTTCGTAATCGCCCCATTGGTTCAATCGATCTTCAAGTGTGTGTTTAACGTCTTCCAGTTCATTCAATAATTTATCGTGGTCAAACCTGGAAAAAAAATTTTTTTATCACTATAATATTTCTCGCGCTCTAGAATGCCGACTTTGATGAATAAGAATTACTTACTTCATGTTATTTGCGTCCCTTTCAAAGGCTTCTCTGGCCCTTGGAGGAACTGCTTTGGACATTTCAGCCAACATAGTGTTCAAGGAGTCCAGTACTGCTTGACCTTCCCCAAGGGTGCCTTGTAGCTCCCGCACACGCTGAAGCCTAGTTTCCAGCGCAGGTCTTCCACCACTATAATCTGAAATAATTAAATAAAAATCAATCTCGGGAATCGGTCGACCAATATCTCAGAAAACGAACAATATAGTAGCAAAAACGATAGCATCGCTAAATTTTAAAAAAAAAGACCTGTTCGCTTCGATTTAACAAAAGCCCTCATTATGTGTTCGTCGAAAACCGTTAAAGAATTCGACGTTGACGAGTCTTTTCATGACGGTTTTTATTAAGCGCTCGTCAGAAAGCCACGCTCATCGGATTTTAAAGCGAAATAGCTCTCAAGGTCCCCTATAGCCTATAAGGTTCTCAACACAATGCGTACCGTATTTCCTCTAATAGAACTATGTCTCTATTAGAACCCAGGTACTTTCCCTACTTTCTGCAGGCACTCGTATGGAGAAAGTGGAGAAAGTGACCGACCTGTAGTCAAATTTTACAATAGAACCCCTGGGTTCTAGTAGACGAAATATGGTGTCTCCACACTTCTCCTGTGTTCTGCTGCAAGGGCGTGGCAAACGTTTAAGCACCGTAAATCATTCTGATGTAAAGTCATTTAGCTCCTCAAAATCAAACCAACTTAATGTCTAAGCCTCAAATAAAATAGAATCTGGTCACCTAGCTTGTTTCTGATTTCTGACATCATTTTGATGACATATCTGACTACCTTTTCTAATTAAATAAGATTCAGTCAGATATCCAATTCTGCTTCGAAATTATTTTCACGTCAGATCAAAGAGACACTACTTTTAGAAATTTAACAAAGACTTACTCGCACATAAGCCGAGTTGCTCCCTCATGTTATTTTGCCAGTCCTGGAGTTTCTTCTGTGCATCATTGCGATGTTGTATGGAATCTAAGGTTTCCTCCATACCAGTAATCGAGACGAGCAAATTATTGAGTAGTGCTTCATAGCGCGAACTCAAATTGTCAATCGTTTCCTGTAATTCGGTCGGGTTTGGTCCTACGTTGCGTTGAATGAGTCCTTTCGCTTTTTCCACGACACCTTCAACAACTCTTCGGTGTGAAATACAATCTTGCAGATGAGTTTTTAATTTCATTAATTTCGAACGAGTGTCTTGGACAGAAAGCCAATTGGGTTGTTCACCCGAAGTTGCTTTCTCTTGTGCGGCTAGCCAAGTTAAAGTTTGTTGTAAATGTTCGTGATATGCAGCCCATTGTTGAGAGTCTTGTACCTTAGAACCACAAATAAAGTCGAGATGTAGAAAATTAATTGTACCAATTTTTACCCCTCCAGACTCATGATCAGATTCCGTAAAACCGTGAGTTTTCTTTGTATTGTTACTGTGTGAGTCATGTTCTTGGACTTTAGTTTTAGGTTCCATGAAGTTATGATATTTTCGGAGCCGATGGTAACGTTACGGTATTCTTATCCTACGGTCAAATTTTAGAATTTCCATGGGCTGCTATGGTTGGGTTCCTTACAAGGGGTAAGTCCCGTGCTCCCAGGACCAAAAAATCTTTCGGGTTGATCTATGCGATTTGGAACATTTGGAACACTCTTTACTTCCGTAAATTCTTTCCGATAAAATTTTCAAGGTTGAAGCTAACCTCGAGGTAAGGAAAAGCGTGGTGAAAGTTCGGTATTAGCAGAGTGGTCTATGGGAAGACAGTAGTTAGTGCCACACCTAACACCAAGAAGAAAGTGACAAAAATTAATAATAAACGGTACGGTGAAAGTGGAAGATTAACAATGCGGTGAAAGTGGATGATTAACAATGCGGTGAAAGTGGAAAGTCAAAAATACGGCGAAAGTAGAAAGTTGACAAAAGATGAAACTGGAGAAAGGTAACAATACGGTGAAAGTGCAGTGGAAAGAAGAGCCGAGTGAACTTGAAGGAAATTGTCAACTAAATGAAGTGACGGAATTTAAGAGTTTGGACAAAGTCAACCAGCGGTTTGACATAAAGGATTACGAGATTACTAAGAGGTGATAGTTTTTATCATAGGGCAGCTAAGAAACATGAATCCTTAATTTAATGAATCCTTGGAATTTTATGTCCAAGCCCATAATTTCGACATCCTAGTGGGTACATATTACATTAAAAAGTGAACTAATGAAGTGGGTTATCAATTCGGAGTCCAATGAAAATCAATACTTTGTAATACCGGAAAGACGTGAACTTAAAGAAATGAACGAAACGCTCTCACGGATAATAAATACTTCGTTTTATACACTGACCTGCTTCTTTTGAAGATCCATGATGGATGTATCACTTTGATCGTAACGCTCTTGTAAAGTCCGAAGTTCTTGTCTAATTTTGTCACGACCGGCTGCAGATGTGTCTGGAAATAGTTTTTCCCCAAGGGCAACTGCAACGTTTATCGCGTGTAAAACTTGTTCTTTCTCATTTGAGAGCGCTTGCAGTTTCTTCGTTCTTCCTTCCAAATTTACGTCTTTTTCTAGAACTGTGAACTTGTCTATAAATTGTGATAGCATATTTGCGGCGTCATTAAATTTTTCTTCGTACGATTGATGATCATCAACAATTCCCTGCCACCGATTGACCACCTCTTTGCTCAAAACATGGAGCAACTGATATCTATTACTGATTTGTAGGATTAGCGGCTTGATTCGTTCGACATTGCTTGTACGAAGTAAGTCATTGGACTGGTCTAGAAAAGCATGAACACTCTGTTCATTATCAGTAACAATTGTCCGTTGAGAAATGAAATTTTTAAGGGCATCGTTTTTCTCTGCGAGTGTAGCATGAAGCACTTGAGCTCTGAAAATGGATTCCAATTGACGGAACCAATGAGTATTGGTTTGCAAATCCTTTTCAAATTCTTCCCAGTGTTTCAAAACACCAGCAAGTTTTTCTTCTATTATGGGAAATCTTGACAAATAATTGGAGTGAGCCTCGTTTGCGGATGTTATACTCTCTTCAATAACTTTGGATCCTGGTTCAGAAGTCATTGTTGAAACACGATGAAATATTTCAGCGGCTCTGTTAAGAAACCTTTGTCCTTTCTCACTCTCTTCTTTAAGATTCCTGACTAGTTCAATTCGTTTCAAGATGTCGCCCTTTTCGCCAGTCGTAATACTCAAGACCGCCAAAGCGTCTTTTTGTTGGGCTGACCACTCACCAAAATTTTTCATTTCCTCGTCTAGCGAAATGTGATCCTCGACACTAGTTTCAAGCTTATGAAGTAAACCTTTTGACTTCTCCTTAATACTCTCAAAGAGCTGTTTGATTGAAGTGATATACACTTGTAAGGATTTGTCATTTGTTGTTTGAACAAGTTGCTGGGCTTTATCACAAACAGCTTCAACTAATGGCTGACGAGATGTAATTTCCTGATTGACTATTCGGTGACTTTGAAGTTGAGCTTTCTTTTCCTGTAGAGTAGCCTTCAGCTGGGTGTGGATATGCATGGCTTGTTCAATCCCTATACATTACCGATTTTAATTTGATTGTTCCTATACAATAACTTACCAACATTATTCCTACACAATAACTTACCAAATAGCCATTTTGTAAGTTCTTCTTGGGACAAGGTAAAATCTCCAAATTCAGACAAGCAAGTGTCGACTCTTTGTGACGCAGATTGTAAATGTTCTCCTAGGGCTTCCCAACCATCTCTCAGGAGCCTAGAAATATACGTGCAATGGTTTAGGGTATATCTTAAAACAATTAATCCGTAAATTACTTTCTTGTGAATCACCTTATTTGCTGTCGGATGACTTCACGACCATCTGGTGATGTGTGAGAGTAAAGTCGCTCTCCAGATTCAACAAGAGACTCAAGCTCATTTGTTTTTCCACTTTGTGCGTCCATAAGTAGAGAAAGGTTTGCGCGACGTTGCTGTACAAAATAGTTTTTATACAATTATAACCAAATTCACAGTAAAAAATTAAAGAAAATTAAAAGCAAAATTATTTGAATACAAACCAAATGTAAAGGACTTTGTTAGAAAATTCAGAAAAAGTCATGACCAACCTGTAAAACCGACATATCGCCCGCCGCCTCGTTCAGGTCAGCCAAATTACCCTTCAAACCGTCAATCCAGTTCAAGAATTTGGAGTGATTCGTGTTGAACAAAGTATGCTCCTTGACGTACCCCGTGTACCGATTGATCAATTCCTTTTAGGGAAAGCATAAAAATAATCAAACGTAATGATGCTAGGAATATGTAATAGCTAATTCTTAATTGTATTCTAATTCTTACACGTAGTGGAGGCGTTAAGCATTGATATCTTGATTGCAAATGAGCCACACTCGAGAGGGCGTCCTGTTTTCCTTCCATCGCTTCGGCTGCCTTTGTAAGCTGAATGAACGTTGGTTCTCTGTCGCTAATTTCTTTCGACAATTCTCGTAACTTCTCCAAGAATGCCGCCTTTGCATCAACGTTGCTTTTGAAGGATTGATCTTTTACCTTAAACCCAAAGAACATATATTAATATACTGATCTTCAATTCTACAGCTTTGTGGTGTCAAAGATACCTATTACTATCACTCACCTGAACTTCCTTTTGTTTGAGCCATTGAGTCAAATCTTCAATTTCCTTGTTGAAAGTTGCAAGTTTTCCACAAGTTTTCTCTAACGCCCCTTGTGTCTGCTCACATTTCTGCAAGAAGTCATCCCAAGAGTCTGACACGTTTTTGAGCTCGTTTGTTAAATCCCTATGACCATCTGGGTGAGTGCGTGAAAGAACTTTCTCTAATTCACTTTTACAACTTTTTAATTTGGATTTCACATCGTCTTGACTTTGAAGTAAAGTTCGATTTTGAGCAATACGTGTTTCCGCTTCCTCTTCTCCGGTTATCGGTTCCTGGGCCATCAACTGAAACTCATTCGAAACCTTGATTAATCTATCCGACAAATCTTCTAATTTCTGATTGTACGCTTCATGATCCCGAACGTCCCCTTCGGATTTTGCAACAGAGGCTTGAATCTTGGTCTTGAGGGCTTCGTAACGACCAGTCAATCCATCTAGATTTTTAAGAGCTTGGTCATCTGAGACTTCTTTGAGCTTCTGTCGATGACTGGCAATGACATCTGACCGGGACGCCGCATCTTGCTTCAGTGCTTTTCGATTTGTCAGAACACTTTTCTTTTCACGCAGATTCGGTTGTAAATCATCCAAATTCGAACATTGTTTCTCTAAGTCATCAAACCAATTTTGAAGATGAGTTTGATTATATTCCAATGAAGTCCATTGAAGTTGACTAGCTTCCATTTGTTTAAGAATTCTGCGCCCTTTGTCAATAAAGGATTCCCAACGATCCCTCAATTGTCTTGTATCTCCACGAACTGATTCCTTGCTTTCATTCGTCAAACCCGGAATGATTGCTTCCCCAGACTCCACTGCCCTCTGGAGAAGCTCGTGACCTTCCTTCGACTCCAATAATTTTTTCAGACTATTCATTTTTTCTGCATAAATTCCTTGACTTGGTTTCCCACCTGACTTGACGAAATCTTCCAATGAATTTACTGATTTGTCAGCTTCTGCAATCCACGCATTGGATTTTAGAAGTGCATCATTGTAAAGGGCAACATCTGTTTTCAATTGTTTTAATTGTCCTTGGTGAGATGTCAAAGATTTTAAAATGGCTTGCATTCGATTGTTCAGATGCAAGTTGATTTGTCCAACACGGGATTCAGGAGAAAGTTTCATTACTTTCTCACTCAAACTTAATAATTGTTGTAATTTGGGCTCAAATGTTTTTGCTTCTGTGACTAGTTTGTCAGTTTTTTCCGATTTAGTTTGAAGTTCAGGGAGATTTACAAGAGAGGCGGATTCATTCCTTACATTCCCTTCCATGCCCTTGAGCCAAGTTGTTACATCTTCTGATAAAACTTCATAATTTTCCCAGATTTTACCAAAATCGTCAACTTGCGATTTAATATGACTATGATTTCTTTCTACAAAATCTAAATCATTGATGAGTTTATTGTAATCTGACATTAAGTCATTAATTTTTGGGTAGTTCTTGACTTGTTGAAGAATGAGCAATGCTTCGTCCATCCCAGGCAAATTCTTTCTACAATCTGCTATACCTTCCTCAATTTCAGCCAATGCAGCACGTTTAGTTTGTAGAGTGTACGCGTCACAAATTGTTGCAGGATCACACCATTTTAATTTTTCAATGAGTACACCAATCAATCGTCCTGTCACATGATATTTATCCCAAAAACCTTTTTCCAAAACATTTCGTAAAGCATTTTCGTGAGCATCAATTTGTGGTAAACAGATTTCTAAACGTTTTCCTACTCCTTGCACTTCGGTCGCAATATTACTCGCACCGAAGTCAGGATATTCAGTTGTTAAATCCAGACTATGTCTCTGCAATATTTCCAATTCAGGTTTAAGTCCCTCGATATCTGCTCTAGTTTTCTGAAGCGTCAGAAGTCTCTCAACGATCATGGCTGGAGTTCCCGTACGGTCTTCACACTTCGTAATTGCCTCTTTAGCATTTGAAACTTTATCAGAAATATCTTTAAGGTTAGCCTTAAGTTTATGTTTCCGGCTTTCGTAAACTGACACAGTCTGTTCCAATTCTTTTGACAGTTTGTCAACATGCGCGAATCCTTCATCAATGGTCTTTGCGATTGCTTTCAAGGCACGATTGTCCTCATTTTCTTGTAATTTGCAAAGTTGTGCGATTTTAGTTTCAATACTCATCTTTGCATTGTATTTGTCTCCCAATTCATTTTTGTAAGCGTCCAAACGTTTCCGTACCAATTCACTGTCAGAAAATTTCTCTTGAGCTTCTTCCAGAGACTCGTATGTATTACTCAACCAATCAATCAACTCAGCCTTGCTTGCTTCAATCGCTTTCCAGAGCACCAATTGAGTTTCTAACTTTGGAATACTTTCGGTGACGTTAGCAAATAGCGCATCTTTCTGCATCTTTAGACGGCGTAATTCTTCCTTGACCGGGGCTTTCTCAAAATCTCCGAAACTTGTTACTGCGGACTTTAACTGTTCCTCTAATTGTTCAAAAGAAATCAATAGAGGTTTGGATTTATTCAAGACATTGTTGCATTTCTTAAGTTGCTCAATTGTGCTTGCCAAGGTGGCGGCGTCCTTCGATGGTTTTGCAATTGCAGTCGTGTATATTTTCTCAGCCTCCTTCAATGAAGACTCAAGAGCCGTCTTAGCTTCACCATAATTTTTCCACAAAGTCACTGCCTTTTGACTTTCCTGGAGTTTCTCGGTAGTTAATGTCTGAGCTTTATCCAAATTTGCATCACACATTTGAATGATGCCTTGAACTGCAGCCCCATTCACAGGGTTTTCCTTCAAAAGTTCAGCCCCTAATCTGTGAACTTCAGCCTTCATTCTTTCAGCTTCTTTATTACGTTCCTCTAACGTATGTAATTTTGTAACGACACCCTCCATCGCCGACAATTCAACTCTTTCTGGTTTAGCAGACAAAATTGCCGCCTGAGATTCAGCAAGGTACTTTGCAATAGCCTCTTGTGCACTGCTCAACTTCCCCATCTGCACGTTAACCTTCTCTGCAACATTCTTTATCTCTCCGACTTTTGAACTGAGTTTATCAATTAAGGATTTGGCGTCCTTTACAATTTCTGCGGCCGTTACGGGATTTCCACTCAAAGCATCCCGGATGACAGTTGCAGACTTTTTACTCAGTGTGTCCAGTGATATTGCCTTTGGTTCCCATTCCTTACATTTTTCACGAAGGACAGCGATTTCCTTTTCTAACTCCTCGGTTTGTTTTGGTTCGATTGTTGAAGTTGTTTGTTTCTCTAAATGTGTAACCGAATCCTTAATTTCAGTGTACCAATTTTTGATATCTACCCATTGACTCAAAGTGTTTTTCTTGTCGGAAAGTTTGTCATCCAAATTTTGAAATTGAGATGAGACTATCGAGTATTTTTTGGAGAGTTGTGGGACAGCTTCTGGAGGGCTTTGAGCTGTTAAGCGTTTCACATCTACATAAATTTCAGAAATATCAGGCTTGTGATCTCTGTGCTCTTGTGACAATGTATTAATTTGTTGAAGGGAAAACTCTAATCGTTCAAAGTATGTGTCGTCTTGAATATTTATATTTCTTGTAAATTGGTCAATCCATAATTCCAGGTCAGCTACTTTGGAGTCGTACTCTTGTCTACAAAATTCAAAGAAAAATTGGAATTAATTCTAGCCCAATTGGCTATACCTAGCTATTATCTGGTTTGTTTACCTGGCCATAATTAAATCCGACAGATTTGCAATTTCTGCTCTAGAACTATCTGTTAAATCAGAAAGTTTAGCTTTCAAAGCAACCAGGTTTGAAGTCAATTTGGCAGCAGCTTCTGGAGATATTTGATGAGCCAGTGAATCACACTCCTGGGTAAGTGAAAGTAACTGAGATTGCCGAGCTGAGATTTCCTTGTTCAGATCCTAAAATAGTAATTGTAAATAAAATTATACTCCCGTTCCTTTTATAATACTGTATTTTGTATAATTTATAACGAATTGATTCGCCGTAATTCGGTTCCTCTGTGCGTAGAAAATACATGCCATAGTACGCAAAGTGGGTTATCAATTAAATAGTAAGTTATCTTATCATTACATTTTTGATAGTAAATAATCACCTTCAATTTACTCTGCTGAGCTTCTAGTGTTGGGAGACTGGCTTCCGCATAATTGATTGGTTCAGCAATACTTCTCTCAATTTTCTTTACTGAATCGTCAAATTGGTTGAACGTTATCTCATAATCCTGCCATGCCTTCAGGAGGTTTGCACTTTTATCTTTAATTTGTGCTACGGCGGTCTAAGAAATAAAAAAAGACGTCAAATACTATGTCCTTAAACTTGCTAAGTATGATTAACATAGAAATGATATTATACTAACTCCAACTCCGACTTACATTAACGGACACCAATTTACTCTTAGCAGCGTCAATATCATCATAGGCTGAAGCCAATTTAGGAATCTTTGAGCTCTGACTAGCTACATCCGTAAGTTCTGCGTGCTGTGATTTACAGTCAAACGCAAACTCCTGTCAACATTCATTAAATTAATTTTAAGAATATAATGAATTTTACAACGACATTCTTGAAATAATTTTTGAAAGTACTTCAATTTGCTTCGCATTCAAAATGGCCTCTTCCAGTGTGGACGGTTTCTGAACGCTTACTGCTAGCTTTACTTCTGCCTTTTCTACCCAAGGCTTGAATTCTTGCAACTTTCCTTTACATTTAGACCAGACTTGCAGAGCCTAAACAATAAGAACATTGATTATTATTATTACACAATTTGGATTACAATTAATAGTCAAATAGTAATTACTTCTGTAGATTGAGCACTTTGAGCTTGAACAGTTTCATGTAAATTAACAAATTGCTCTTTCAGTGAATCCACATCATTGGCAATTAGTTTGACTTCATGACTCTCTGCCTCGACACCGACAAGACCAAGAGCCTCCTTTTCCAGATCTTGAAGAATCTTCATTTTTTCAGCAATTTGATCTTGAAGTTCTTTTGTTTTACGAACTCTCTCCTCCGGTGGCATATCCATTGTAAGTAGTTGTTGTAGTAATTTTTGTGCATTGTTCATCCAGTTTCTGAGTTCTTCAATTCTTGATAAAATCAGAGTCCACTTTTCGTCATGACTTAGCATGTGCTTTATCTTGTCTTCCAACAGGTCTAAGATTTCGTGTAATCGTTTTTCAATTTCCTCAATTTCTCTCTCTAGCACAGGTTTCCTTTCTGGTTTTGACACTTCAATGAGACTTTCACTCAATTTTCTCAATCGTACAAGTGTGTCCTCAGTTGATACCCGAAGTGTGTTAGTCATGTCTTGTTTGGCTTTCAAATCTTCTGAGATATGTCCTGGCTCTTGTGACGTTAATTTCTTAAGCTCAATTTCAGCTGTGTCTAGGAGCTGAAGTATGTCGTCTCGCTGTGAGCGGTAGGAGATCCACACTTTTTGAGTTTCTAAATCATACATTTTTACGTTCAGTATAGTATGAAGTATGACTCGATAAAGCATTATTTGTGGTTCCTAATCTTTATCCCATCCTAAAAACTGTATATATTCTGTTAAATTCAGAACAGAATGTTATACATCAATTTTTGGAACAGGTTGTGGGGTATCGATTATGAACCTCCCTGTTTCTGGACAGGACATACCTTTTAAATGTTTCAGTCTGTCTTTCGACTGATTATAAACACTGCCCCATGTGGAGTCAAGTTCGTGAACTTGACTTTGAACAAATTCTGGTGCGTTTGGATCCTTCTGAAGATCCTTTCCTTTCTGTAGTAAACTAATTATAGTAGCTCTTTGACCTTCCAACTGCTTCAAAACAGCTTGCTGTTGTAAAATCATTTTTTCAACTTCTTCTAAACTGTCTGGATACATGTCTTGAAGTGCTGAGATTTGGTCAAACTCTTCCAGCACTTGAACAACCTAAGACCAAATTTGACCAGTTATTCGTTTTTCCTAATTAATACATAATTCTTAAAATGTTCTTACCTTTTTCATTTCCTCCCTGAAAGTATAGCACCGGGAATGAGTTTCTGTTTTGATCATGGTAACCTCAATTGTTGGCACAAGATTCTTATAGCGTTGAATCAATTTTTCGAGTAAATCCTGCTCTTTCAATGCATCCTCGTCAGCTCTCCGAGAAACAAGGGAGTCCAAAAGTTGAACTAACTGCTTCATGTCGTCTCGGCGCAAGTCAACATCTCGACAAATGCTCTTTAATTCAAAGTGAACATAAAAACATTAGAACTGTGCTAGAAAATAAAATTATTCCGATTCCACAGGGTGGTGCCTAGCCCCTTGCTCCCCCCTTGCAGCTCCAAGGGAAAAACATGAGATATCCATGAAGCTTGCAGAGAATCTAAATCTAGGGAGATATTTCACTTCAAAATCCGATCCGCGCAACAGCGCTGACCAGGGCTCAAGTAGGAATCGCCATGAAAAGATCCTTAAAAGATGGATTTTTGAGCGACACTAGGAAGAGCAAAATGATATGCGCCACCCTGAACATAGATACAAAAGTACCCTCAATCTTAACAGCTGCATGCAAGAGAAAAACCAAATGTCAAAGAAACAACATAAAAGTCAAATTAATTTAATTAAACACTCACCAGAAATTTGGCCTTCTCCGAATCGAATTGGTCAGCATCGTTGACTTCTGTCATTATACCTTTCAGAGCTAAGTCCACTGAATCCATCCATTTCACAACATCTGTGAATCTACAAATATTATAATGATTTCAATCCGAACAATTGTGGGTGCTCTTTCAAAACTCGGTCGGAAAATCTGAAATCAAAGTCGAATATATAAATACTAACAAGCCGATTACTAAAACTAACTTGGCTTTGTAGATTTTCCATTGTTCTGGTATTTCCTGTAGAATGACAGCAATATTTTTCGCCCTTTCAAAAACTGATTCATACGCACTTCTCGCTTGACTCAATTGATCCGATAACGTTCGGTCGAGCGGATGTTGGACGACAAAGCGACTTTCTATTTGGGCAAGCTTTTCCAAGCATTTTCTCGCATCAGGAGGCACATTACCTCGCTCAAAGAAATCCTGATTTAATTACAAAATTTTGGATTTTTAGATGGCACGACACACATGCTTAAATTAGTGTTAACTTACGGCATGTCTGGCGAGAACAATTTGTGCATTTTCACGTTTGCCGAGTAGTTGGTGTTCGTTACTAATTTCTCTGTCCATCTCTTTCAATAGTGCAGCCAGTGCTTCCTCTTCCAACCGGAACTCTAGCTTCGTTAAATGAATTGGTGCACTTGCCATGATTCTCTGTAATTGAAAAAAATGTATAATAGAGTCTACCACAACAAAATAAAACTAATCAATGAAACTTACATTCCACTTGAGTTTTGCTTGTTCCACGGTTTTCGCAATTTCTCCTTCCTCAGCAGGTGATACACATTGTCGTAAATCTTGACTAGCTTGAATCAAATCTTGTAACGGACGATTGTTGATTTGTTCAAAATATGACTGAGTAGGAAAAATTTAAGTTAATTCCAGAAAATAATTACACGAATTAGAGGTCACAATTTAAAAACATACCTTGTGCGCTTCTACGGTTTGCTTGGATTCTAGATTTCTTTCGTTCAGAAGTTTCTCCGCTGTATTCATCCAATCCACTACTGCATGCTTGTTTTCTTCGTAATTTCGCCAGCAACGAATCGATTCTTGCAGTTTCTAATATTATTTTCAATATTAAACATTACGTATTAAACTGGAACAGAATCAAAATCAAACGACATACCTGTTCCCAAGCCCGACTATTTTCATCCACACTTTTAAATAGAGAATTCAATTTCTTCATTTGCTCGCTACGTAAGTCGACTTGCGGTCGTTCGTTCGATCCAGCCGCAGTCACAATTCCAGAAAGCAATTTATTTTTGCTATCCAACATTGTTTTGTAGTATAAAGTTTTTGAAAAGAAATGCTGACAAAATATTATAAATATTAAATTAGACTTTTTAAATTATTAATACAATTCAAATTAAATTAGAAAGTTGTACCCTGTGCTTATCTAAAAGATCTTGAGAATGTCTCAGGCCACCGTGTAGAGTGTAAGTGCTCATCTGGTTCTCCGCCTTAGCCAGCCATTCGGCAATCTCTCGGTGTCCACTTTCAAGGGCTTCCTGTTGTGTGAGTAGCTGGTGAACAGCAGCTTGGCGCTGCGGAAGTTGTGCGCGGACTTTTACAAGACATTCTAAGATAACAAAATTATGAAACCGATTAAGGACAAAACGCAAAAGCCTATGACCTAATTTTTTCACGTCATAATCGTGATACCTTTCTCCTTTTTTATAGTTTTCATCAGTCGATCGACTTCATCTCCAGGAAGTTCAGGAAGGAGAGATTGGAATCTCTTGCTGATATCTCTCCATTGTTCATCCATGTCATCAATTTCATCTTGAATTTGCTAGAGTTCATACATATGCGTGATAAAGCATTTCCTTTCTGACATAGATTTTTTAACACCCTTGTGCAGGTACCTGTAATTGATTATTGTAAATTCGTGCCGACTCAACGCTCACAGGTTGTGGTGTTTGCAATGTCTCCTCTGCATTTCGGAGCCATTTCTGGAGTCCCGACAAGATATGAAGGAAGTCTTTCCTCATTCTTATCATCTGGCCAGCATGTTGATATTGCTTTACATGAGGAAACAGACTTTCCCATTTGGCAGTAATTTTGGCAAAATCGACTTTTAAATCGGTAATGACTGGGGTATCACATGTGGCTACAAGGAAGCTCACAGTTTCGCTCAAGAGTTGGTACTTTTCAAGCCAGACGCTGATATCCTAATTATAAAATGTGATTTTAGAGCAATGATCAAATAAAATGAGCAAATGGTAATCAACCTGGAAGTATTCCATTCGTTCATCTTCAGGTAAATGAATCATTGGTAAAGATCGGTCAATCCAGTCTTCGAGGTCAGGGGCAATGGAGTCAACTGTGAATAAAATAGCCAAAATCTCATGTTAACCCATTTGCTTTACACTCTCAACAAGGCAGACCAATTCAAATATTTGAACCAAAATTGGAATATGATTAACAACTTCTCCTCATGGTACTATAAGCACGAATTCACTTTCACATAAACTCAGGTGACCTCTTAGTTTGGACTATTTCAGATTCGTAACATTATTATACACAACTAAATTTAAATTTATTTACAAAGTACTTATTAAAACTGTGCATTGTCTTACATCGTCTCCAATGTGCGATGACTTCTTCCAGCATACTTTGAACACACCGAAGCTCCATACTTACATTTTTCCATCTCTCCCCAATTTCCCATAAAAAGTGATCCGCCGTGCGTCCTTCTCGATGATCTAAATAAAAATCCCTTTAATTATAAATTCCTGCTGAACATGGCCCCATACGTTGTATAATTTCTAAAAACACACCGATTCCACCTTCCCGCTTGTACTCGTCAATCACATGTTGCATATCAATATAGGCCCGTTGAAATTCTTGGAATATTTTGTTTCGATTAACAAAATTATTATACTGTTCCAATAGGCCCTGGACTTGATTTTGTCGACCGTACTTGATGGTCCACTGTTTCAGTCTATTTTCGACTAGAACGATAAATGCAACTAAGCAGCACTGCAAGAAGAAAAAATTCATTGAATATTGATAATTAATGTTCTTTAACTTGAAGTATTTAATTACAAACCTTATGCTCCAGAAACTTTAACTTTACAACTCGTTTGGAAGCCATGGGTCCAATACAGTTCAGTCTTGCCGTCATTGAATCAATTTGTTGTGAAGGTATGCCTTTCACAACTGGTAAATTCAAGCTGGAAATAAACTCTGAGTGGACTGTTGGAAGTTCTCCAAAGAATACCTGAAATAACAATTGTGGACACATTTTAACCAACTATTCTTTACATAAATGAAAATGTGGACAACTCTTGATCTTACTTTATGGTCTTCTATTTTTGCATTCAGGATTCGGGCCGCTTCATCGTCCATGACAGCGGGAACGTCACTTGTACTTAATAAAAGCTCTGCTTTGGCCAACCATTGTCCGATACTTCCAAACGGATGTGGAAGATGGGAGTCCAATCTCCAATGCCACTCTCTCAACTATAGTTTAATCATTTATATTTCAAAAGCCCATGCGCTGTTGAAAGTTTTCTTTCGAGGAACCCCTTACCTGAGACTCAAGTTTCTTCCACAGACTTTTTAATTGTAACCAAGCCTCTTCAGTTATACCAACCATGGTCATGGACTCAACTAATGTTTGAAGTCTCTGGTAAGGGTCAGCTTTCAAATTCATTTCTTCTTGTAAAGCTAAATAATCTCGATAATCTGAGGATAAGGCATTCGTTTGCTTCATATGCTCCATGTACTGAGTCTGAAATTGTTAAATATTATTACTTAGCAAAGTGTTAAGAGATTTATCACTTCCTTAAACTCGGAGCTTTGATAATAAGGTGCCGTTTTGCTAAGTTTTGTTTAAACGCGCAACATAAGACAATGCAAACGCAAGTATCAGTGAGGGGAATGGTAGGAGACAGAGAAATGACGTGCTTCGAAAGTGGCGTCACTTCTCCCTCGCCTTCCATCGCGCCGAATTCTCTCTTCCAGGAGAATTTGAGACACCTTAATCGACGAGCAAAGTTTCGACAAAGCAATTGAGATGGGTGATGATAAGCAGCCGCTTCTCCGCTTCGAAAATTGCGAAGAATCTCACCACAGGAATGGGCATACGTTTTTTGGGAAATTTCATGAACATTAAGTTCGATTAATCACTTTCCAATATCATAATTGCTAAGTCTCATTGTAAAATCAAAAAATCTGTTTCCGTTTTCTCCTTACTACTATACCTCTAATTTGGTTCAAACTTCAAACTTTATTCTGTTAACAAGATTAAAACTGAAGTAATATAATAAAAGTTAAACACACCTTATTCATTAGCCATGTTAGTAATTCGTCATAGATAGCTTGGACAGCACTGAAAGAGTCAGCCTGAACTCTTGGCTCATTTGATTTGTGAAGAAATTGTGCAACATAGGTCATGATTGATTTCTCGTCAGGTCTAGGCACGTCGACGTCTTCCGGGTCTAGAAGCCTAGGCACGCCTAATTCTTGATCTGCAACACGAAATGCAGTTTCCAATCTTGTCCGATTGGAGGCTGTTCTAAGACTCTCAATGTCTATAAGGCCAGGTCGAATACTGTTTATAATTGCAAGGAAAGCATATCCGTCCCTCCAACAGTTTCCAAAATCACTAACTTCAATTCCAAATTTCCTTTAAAAATATATCAGAGACAAATTAGGTAACAAATAGAAGCATATCTTCCTTCCTTCCTTGGATGACTTCCAAAATGCCTTACTTGTTGACAAGTCCTTGCACCCATTGAAGTAAAGCTTTCCTTGCTCCATGTTTCCATCTATCTGAAGGTGTGACCCTTCCTTGTTTGTTTATGGCACTCGGTGACTCCGTCCCGAAAGTAGTGCTCTCTGGCCTTTCCGGGCTTTCAGTTGTTGTCGTCGGAGTTCCTTGCCCCAGCCGATACCCAAGGCCGGCCAGAACTCGTGTGTTTTCTTCAATCTAAAGTGCACCGAAATTTTGGTTCAATCAAATAAATCTTCAACTTCGTTTTTGACAGAATATATTAATTTGTAATACAGTTAAAGCATGACATACCACGTTTCGATCTCTACAACGCAGCTTAAGAACAGAAATTTATAATATTAAAGACAGTACGTATATCAAAATTTATAAAGAAACGATAACCCCTCACATTGATAGATACATAGATAAGGCTTTTTTTATTTGGTCAATCTTTTCAGAAAAAACTGTTGTAAACAAGAAAGATTGCATTACCTGCACCGTATTGAAATCAT